>SJYC01034398.1:0-27839 GCA_006408675.1 Madoqua kirkii
CAGAAAACGAAGATCATGGCATCTGGTCCCACCACTTCCTGGGAAATAGATGGTGAACCGTGGAAACAGTGTCAGACTTTATTTTGGGGGGCTCCAACGTTACTGCAGATGGTGATTGCAGCCATGAAATCAAAAGACGCATACTCCTTGGAAGGAAAGTTATGACCAACCTAGATAGCATATTCAAAAGCAGAGACATTACTTTGCCAAGAAAGGTCCATCTAGTCAAGGCTATAATTTTTCCAGTGGTCATGTATGGATGTGAGAGTTGGACTGTGAAGAAGGCTGAGCGTTGAAGAATTGATGCTTTTGAACTGTGCTGTTGGAGAAGACTCTGGAGAGTCCCTTGGACTGCAAGGAGATCCAACCAATCCATTCTAAAGGAGATCAGTCCTGGGTGTTCATTGAAAGGAATGATGCTAAAGCTGAAACTCCAGTACTTTGGCCACCTTATATGAAGAGTTGACTCATTGGAAAAGACTCTGATGCTGGGAGGGATTGGGGTCAGGAGGAGAAGGGGACAACAGAGGATGAGATGGCTGGATGGCATCACCGACTCGATGGACAAGAGTTTATGAATAGGGAGGCCTGGCCTGCTGCAATTCATGGGGTCACGAAGAGTTGGACACAACTGAGCAACTGAACTGAACTGATATGGCCACAAGATTAAAATGTTTTCAGCAAGGGGAACATGATTGATATTCTCTAATACCCTAGCTTCTGTGAGGAGACTGTGCTAAGAGAAAAACTCTAGAACAGGTAGCAGGTAGGTGGCCCTCAGGAGAGATGCTGTAGGCCGACCCCACATGGTCCCCATGAAGACGGGCTAGGTGGGAACCTCTCCAACTGGTCACTAGCCCTCAGAACCATCCTGCCAGGAACGTGCTGGCACCCCCCAGCTGAGTGGCTTCTGTTCATGCATCAGCATGCCACAGCTGTCTGACTCCCAAGCCCAGCCTTGTCTGTTGTGCTTCCAGCCTCCTACTGCCTTTGGAGACTCCCTGCCCCACATCTATTTCCCTGCTCCTGATGAGAACCTGAGATACCACTATTACTGCCAGTAGAAAAAAAATTCTTTCTCTTTTTTTCCCTTTCTTAGAACATAGGTTCTCATCCTAGGCTACCTGCGCCCATTCAGCTAGCAGATAACAATCAAAGGACTGTCCCCCAGGTTTTCAGCAGGCTTAGCTGTGACACCTATTTCCTCTGCTGCCTTCCTTCAGTCATCAGAAAGGGTTAACAGAGAGCTGGTAGTCTGTCTCAGGGTTTACTCACCCCTGACTAATAATGACGACTGAGGTCCATAGATGACAAGCACACAGCCAGTGCACTGAGCCTTAAATAGTCCCAGAAGGGACTTCCCTGGTGGTCCAGTGGTTAAGAATCTGTCTGTCGATGCAGGGGACAGAGTTTCAATCCCTGGTCCCGAAAGATCCCACATGCCACAGAGCAGCTAACCCTATGTGCCTCAACTACTGAGCCTGCACTCTACGGCCAGTGAACCACAACTACTGAGCCCAAGCGCCCTAGAACCCGTGTTCTGCAACAAGAGAAGCCACCTCAACGAGAAGCCTGAGCACCGCAATTAGAGAGTAGCCCCTGCTCACGGCAACTAGAGAAGCCTGCAGGCAGTAATGAAGACCCAGAGAAGCCAAAAATAAAATAAATGTTTAAAAAGTGCTGCATTATAACTGAATCACTTTGCTGAACACTTGAAACCAGCACAAAATTGTCAATTGAGTATGCTCCAATATAAAATGTAGGAAAACTTAAGAAGTCCCAGAAGATTCCTTTTTCCAAATACCAGCTGACAAAACTAAAGGGTTCATGCTCAGTCACCTCGAAAACCTCTCACTAGGAATAAAGATTATCCCCATAACAGGCTTACTTTATGATTGTGAGAAATACACTAACACATGGTCTCTTAAAAGCCAGTGTCCCTTTCATTATACTTTTAAGAGAGTCAGAAATACTGGTCCTAGGAGGTATTCATCCTAAAGAAATCCTTGGGTTTAAGGCCAGGTATAGTAGTCTGCTCCATCTGCTATAATAAAAACCATAGACCAAGTGGCTTAAACAACAGACATTTATTTCCCTCAGTTCTGGAGGCTGGAAAGTTCAATGTCCAGGTGCCATCTGACTCTATTCCTGGTGAAAGCCCTCTTCCTGGCTTTCAGATAGTCACTGTCCTGTGTCTCATTCTTATAAAGCCACTAATCCCATTGTGAGGACTCCACTCTCATGACCCTATCAACCCTAATTATCTCCCAAATGTTCCTTATCCAGATACCACCATGCTGAGCTTCATGGTATGAATTTTTCAGGGGGACACCATTCAGTCCCTAACACCATGTGATACTAGAGTTTTGAAGCTGCTGTGCGGTGCTCAGTCCTGCTCGACTCTTTGTGATCCCTTGGACTGTAGCCCATGGAATTCTCCAGGCAAGAATACTGGAAAGGGTTGTCATTTCCTTCTCCAGGGGATCTTCCCAACCCATGGAGTGAACACACATCTTCTATACTGGCAGGCAGATTCTTTACCACTAAGCCACCTGGGAAGCCCACAGACTTGGAGAGCTTTCTCAATTTATATTATTCCTTGATTCTTGTTTGTTTCCACATTCCCAATGCCCAGGGTGATAGTAGTGTCAGTGAGGCTATGCTGGGTTCATTTAGTTGGGCTTCAATTAGACACAGGATTTCATAGCTTCTCAAATCAAGTACCACAGTCAATTCAGAGACCAGGGGAAACATCAGAGGCCCACAGTAGGTTAATTTACCCTTTGCATATTCCATGTGGCTGAAACTCCATAAGCTCTCTGCTGAGAGGTGTGAGGAATCTCAGGGAAATTAAGGTTTCTTGCGTGTTGCTTCACACTTCTCAAATAATGAAATGGATGTAAGAACTCAGTCTTCAGACCTCATTATCGAAACTGGTGGTGAGAGTCGGGTGGAGCAGATTGGACTTCCTGACTGTCTACAAAGGTGTGCAGGGTGCAATGCCTGAGTTCCAGCCCTGCTTCTGCAAGAAATTGGCTGTGGACCTTGACAAGTCACTTCACTCTCCCGAGGCTGCTTCTCGATTTGCAAACAGGGATGATAAGACATCCTCTGAGCACCTGACCAGAATGCTTAGAAGGGCCAATACCAAGTCAGTAGTTTAAGCCTATGATGCTGTTACGGTCACATCTGATACTCACTCTCTAGAGATTGTTTAAGGTCTTGGTTTCCCAGAATTACTCTACAATCAGCATTCCAGAGCTGGTGAGTAGAAGTAATGAATCCTTTCTGCTGGTTTTGTGCACGTGGTTGTTCCCAACATTTGTTTAAGATCCTCAGTATGATGAATAGGAATCAGATATGTCCCTAAAATCTGAGCTCTCCTCCAAGCACAGGCACTTGTCTCAAATGTCACTTAGGAGACTGTTATCAGGGAACTTTATTTTGCCTTTCTCTCTTCAGAGCAAAAGGCTCTTAAAGGATCAACTCTTTAATGGTAAGAAAACAAGCCACTGTTTAGCTCCTTATAAAAGCTCAGGGTACTTGGCAGGCATGAAGAGAAGGAAGGTTATTTAGACTTTTCCCCTTCCTCTGACTCTAGCTGTCTTGTCTCTCAACCAAACACATCTAAGTAATCTGTGCACCAAAATTGAAAGTGATCATTCTAGAAAGGGGAACTTTAACAGGCAGGCGGATACAACCAATTTAGAAAATCTAGCTGGAGAAGGAAATGGCAACCCACTCCAGTATTCTTGCCTGGAGAATCCCAGGGACAGAGCAGCCTAGTGGGCTGCCTGCAGTCAATGGGGTTGCACAGAGTCGGACACGACTGAAGCGACTTAGCAGCAGCAGCAGCTGGTGTGGAAGGCAAATCGTGTGTACAAAAAGAAGAGTAAAGCTCTGAAACGGAACCCGAGATGTCAGTCAAACCTGTAGACAGCTCGCCTGGCTCAGTGGATGTGGTGTGGTGTGCAGCCTGTGTTGGAAGGAAGGGAAAGGGTGACCAAGGTCTTGCTCTGGGTAGCCAGAGCATCTAGTTCAAAAGCAAAAAAATACAAATCTTAAGAAAAGGACTAAGACGGTCATCAAGCTGTTTAAAGTTTCAGAAGGAAATTCCACTAACAGCTGAGTCATCTCAGGAGTCCAAACTCAGTTTCCAGCCCAGCTCAGGGCCTTCCTGAACACTGGACAGTCATTATGGACTGGGGTCTCCCTAAAATTAACACGCTGAAGACCTAATCCCCAGTATCTTAGAATGTGGCCACAGTTGGAGATGAGTCTTTCAAAGAGTTAATTATGGCTGAATTAAGTCACAAGAATGAGGTTCTAATCCAGTAGGACTGATGTCCTTATAACAAGAGGAGAAGACGCCAGGGATATACACACAGGGAAAGTGCACTCAAGGACAGAGCGAGGAGGCACTGTCTATAAGCCAAGGAGAGAAGCCTCAGGAGAATCCTCCAGAACTGTGAGAAATAAATTTTGTTATTTAAACCCCTCAGTCTATGCTATTTTGTTATAGCAAGTCTAGCAGACTAATGCATATATGTGTGGGCTTCCCTGGTGGCTCAGATGATAAAGAATCTGCCTGCAATGAAGGAAATCCAGGTTCAATCCCTTGGTTGGGAAGATCCCTTGGAGAAGAGAATGGATAGCCATTCAAGGCTTCTTGCCTGGAAAATTCCATGGACAGAGAAGCCTGGCGGGCCATAGTTCTACATACAGATGCTACATACTACATATGTATATGTGCTGCCCCTGTGCTGCTAAGTCGTTTCAGTTGTGTCTGACTCTGTGCAGCCCCATAGACAGCAGCCCACCAGGCTCCTCCGCCTCTGGGATTCTCCAGGCAAGAACACTGGAGTGGGTTGCCATTCCTTCTCCAATGTGTGAAAGTGAAGTCGCTCAGTCGTGTCTGACTCCTAGCGACCCCATGGACTGCAGCCCACCAGGCCCCTCTGTCCATGGGATTTTCCAGGCAAGAGTACTAGAGTGGGGTGCCATCGCTGTAGTAGGGACTAATTACAATCCATATACTATATACTAGGCTTCCCAAGTGGTACCAGTGGTAAAGAATCCACCTGCCAATGCAGGAGATGCAGGTTCAATCTATGGGTTGGGAAGATCCCCTAGAGAAGAAAATGACAACCTGCTCCAGTACTCCTGACTGGAGAACTCATGGACAGAGGAGCTTGGCGAGTTATAGTCCATGGGGTCACAAAGAGTCAGACACGACTGAGCTCTGAGCACACATACTACATACATATATATATAGTAGGGACTAATTATAATCCAGAAAACCATTGCTACTTTATTTTTTAGGGTTCAATTTATAAGTAATTTCAGAATCTGAACCCCCATATTTTCTTTACCCCAGAGAGGGAACAATAGAATCATAGTCAAGGCATGCAGAAAGGGAGACAAGACTATATCTGGCCATTAGGTCTTTTGACATCCTTTGTTCACATTGGCCCTTCAGGTGGGGATCTCTGTAAGACTCCAATGGTCCCATTGGCCTAGGTACATGGTTACATATTTTTTCTTTTCTGGAGTTACACTATCTCCCCTCAACACTGACAGAAAGCAAGAGCTGGGACCCTTATGCAGGGTACAGGGGACACTCTCTCTAGTTTAACCAGATGTTCACCTTCACAGCCAACTTTTTTTGTCTGACTACAATTTTATTCACGGGGGTAAAATCAGAAGATGGGCCTGATTCCCTGAGAAATGGGCTACCATCCTTCCATCCTGTACTTATAGCTACAAGCTGGAGTGGTCTCGCTTGCTATCAACAACAAGCTGGGAGCACTGGCATCACCTGGGAGCCCGTCAGAACTGCAATCTCAGGTCTCAACCTAGAATCAGAAGCCATATCTTAACCATACCCCCAGGAGAGTTTTAAATCCATATTAAAATTAGAGAAGCAGCAGTATTGCCCAATGACTCTCCAGGTTTAGAGGCACCAGATCACCTGGAGGGCTTGGTGAAGGCCATGTGCCTTGGCTGCACTCCAGACTCTGACTGTATGTCTGGGGTGGCCTGAGGATTTGCGATTGTAGCAATCTTCCAGGTAACGGTGACGCTGCCAGTTTGTGGATCATGATTTGAGTAGAATTAATACAGACCTGCAGCAGTCCCCAACCATTTTGACACCAGGGACTGGTTTTGTGGAAAACAATTTTTCCACAGATAATGGTGGAGTGGTAGTTTGGGGATGATTCAAGAGCATCACGTTTATTATGCACTTTATTTCTATCATTATTATTACATCAGCTCTTCAGATCATCAGGCATTAGATCCCAGAGGTTGGGGACTCCTGGGTACAGAGTATATAAAGATACATTAGTGTTGTATAAGTTAAGAGACCTCAAGTCACTTTTTCTATTTCATTATTAGTTGAGGCAGGCCTGTTATAACATTTGCAGAATTTGGGGCAAGAATACAAAAGGACATCCATGTACCATTTGTATGACTATTTAACAGTTATAAATCAGGCTGAAAGAAAATGGATTTAAAAATATTCTGTCCTCTATTTTGACAAATACATTTGCATCATGATGAGGAAGATCAGATTCAAAGATAGAATTCTCAGGAGTTCTTAGGATCCTCAGAATTCCATGCCTATTCTTGCTCCAGCCTGCCCCTTTCTTTTCCCAGTCTCACCTCCTTCCTCAACCTGAGAAAAGACTCAAGAAGTGGGTTCACGGCCTTTGGGCAAGGAATCATAGCTTCTCAGGAATTCAAAGGATTGGCTTTAGAAGGGTGACATAGGCTCCAGGTGGCATATAACATACCTCATGGACTCCGTGGCCATGGGGAGGAGTGAGGCCAGAGAGGACCAATATGCACAAAACAGAAACACAGAACAGGACTCAACATGGTCAAATCTAAGTGTAATACAGACTGGAGGGCTTGAGGTGGCCTATAGTTTTCTGATACTATTCTTCAGTTCAGTCGCTCAGTTGTGTCTGACTCTTTGCGACCCCACGACTGCAGCACACCAGATTTCCCTGTCCATCATCAACTCTCAGAACTTGCCCAAACTCATGTCCATTGAGTCGGTGGTACTATCCAACCATCTGATCCTCTGTCGTTTCCTTCTCCTCCTGCCTTCATTCTCCTCCCTTCAATCTTTCCCAGCATCAGAGTCTTTGCTAATGAGTCGTGTCTTCATATCAGGTAACCAAATTATTGGAACTTCAGCTTCAGCAGCAGTCCTTCCAATGAATAGTCAGGACTGATTTCTTTTAGAGTTGACTGGTTTGATCTCCTTGCAGTCCAAGGGACCCTCAAGAGTCTTCTCCAACACCACAGTTCAAAAGCATCAATTTTTCAGCTCTCAGCTTTCTTTATAGTTCAACTCTCATATCCATACATGACTACTGGAAAAATCATAGCTTTGACTAGATAATATTAGAGTTATAAAATTATTTATCACCACCCAGGAAATCTGCCTGCTATGTGGGAGACCTGGGTTCAAACCCTGGTTTGGCAAGATCCCCTGGAGAAGGGCATAGCAACCCACTCCAGCATTCTTGCCTGAAGAATCCCAAGGACACAGGAGCCTGGCAGGCTACAGTCTATGGGGTCACAAGAGTTGAACACGACTGAGTGGCTAACACATTCACTTTCACTTCCAGGAAGTCTGCAGGGTTTCCCAGGTGGCACAGTGGTCAAGAATCTGCCTGTCAAAGCAGGAGACATGGGAGATAACCTACATTTAATCCCGGGGTCAGGAAGATCCTCTGGAGAAGAAAATGGCAACTCACTCCAGTATTCTTGCCTGGGAAATTCCAGGGACAGAGAAGTCTGGTGGGCTACAGTCCATAGGGTTGCAAAGAGTTAGACATGACTGAGCGAGTGATCACGTGTGTGTGCATACACAAGCACACACAGGAGGAAGTCTGTAAGATAAAAATATAAGAGTTGAGCTACTAATTTCTGTGACCTTCAGTTTGGTACCCAGAGTAGCAGCATTGTTATAGACTGAATGCATGTGTCCCTCCAAAATTCTATGCTGAGTTGCTGTGAACAGAATATTGGTAGAGTGGACAGTAAAGGCTATGCTGGTGGTGGACAGAAATGAGGAAAGAATTATTAGGAAAGGGGCAAAAAGCAATCCTTGTTACAAAGTGGCAAAGAATTAGGCTCAGCTGTGTTCTAGTGTTTTGTGGAAGACAGAATTGGTGAACAATGAAACTGAATATTTAGCTGAGGAGATTTCTAAGCAGAGTGTTTAAGGAGGGACTTGGTTCCTCTTGACCACTTTTAGTAAAATGTGAAGGCAGAGAAAAATCGAGGAAGGAATTGTTAAGCAAAAAGGAACCAGAACTTGGAGATTTTAAGAATCAAACCACATTGTAAAAAGTGAAAATGCTTGTTCTGAAAAGAACACTGAGCAATCATTTGATAAAGAGATTATGTTGCAACTCAAGGACTCACCAGTCATCTCTGAAGAAGTTATGGATAGAGATAGGATTATATCAGCAGAAACATTGCCAGTTGGAACTAAAAGGGAGAAGGGAAAAAGTGTATGAAAGATGGTCAGACTTCTGGAATTCTATAGGACTGGACAACAGGAACAGAGCTGTCCAGCTGCAAGCATGTTTTAATCTTCAAGTAAAGGAAAGAATGACCCCAAAGGTAAATGAAGGTCATGAGGCTACTATCCTCACCATAGGCCCAAGGCCAAGGCTGCATCTTCCTTGGCTTCAAAGGTAGGACACTTTCAGAAAGCTGCGGGTCTGATGCCCTGTGAAGTCATACAGGTGACTGCCCCACTGAGCCATGCTGGTGACCCTGCCACCCCAGTCAACCTAGAAGGCAGAGCATCAAACCAAAGAGGATATTCTTGGGACTTGTAAGCTCATGGATTTGTCTTGCTGAGTTTTCATTTTGCTTGGGATCCACCATATTTTTCTTTTCAATTTCTCCCTTTTGGAATGGAAATGTCTATCCCATGCCTATTCCACTGTTGTATTTCGGAAACACATAGTTTGTCTGGTTTCACAGATTCACTTGTAGAGGAGTTTTGGCTCAGACTGAATCATATCTCAAGTCTCACCTGAGTTCAGTGATACTTCAACAGGACTTTGAACTTTAGACTTTAGAGCTGATGCTGGAATGAGTTAGGATGTTTGGGGACAATTGAGATGTTATTTCCCTAAGTTGAAGATGCTATTAAAATTCATTCCTTCATAGAAAGAATCTTCCAGATCCCCTTTTGGGGAAGAGAGGAAACTCAAGAAACTGGTTGTTCAAGGTTCTACACAAGTGGGACCCTGACAGTGGTTTTCATCATCTTCCTTGCTTCCAACCTACACAGGGAAAGGGATGGGGCTGATGAAGGTCAGAGGTGATCATCATGAGCCACTGTGATGATTAAACAGAGGTTAAACCTCTCTAGGGGGAAAAAAAGCTGTGTATATATTTGATAGTTTCCAAGCACGGTCAAACAGCTAAAAATCCCCCTGAATCCAGTATTCCACTCAGAGTTCTTACTTCTTGGAAGAGCTCATTTGGTCCCCTAGAAAAGACAGATGACCAATGGCCTCCAAGAAACCTGCTAGTTGAAGAAGGGGGTGGGTATTATCCGATCTCTCTCTTTCGCTTCAGAAGTGGCACTCCACTGGATTCAGGGCATTCCACCTTCTTGAGTATCTACCTAAGGAAGTCCCAACACAGAAAGTTTTAATCTTTTTGTCTAAAACCATAGAGTTTGTCTGGCCAGTCGATTGAAGAAGTCTAGTTGACCAAAAGTCTAGTTGGCTAAAAGAGGGGCCAGAGAGCTCTGTAGCAGAACTTCAGGAAAGAGAAATCTTACTTATTTTTCCCTGAATTGGAAGGGCAATGCCTGGCTATTAGGAAAACAAGCACATCCCTGGTGCTGGAATTGTAGCCGTTGCCATGGCACCCAGCCAGCCAAAGCTTCAGATGCCGTGGAGGCTCCACAGAGAGTCCTCAGAGCTGACAGCAACAGTAAGATGCAGCTGCTAATTATGTATTAAAGCAACAAGAAAACCCCCTCTGACATGCCGCAGATGGTGTCATGTCCTGAGGTAAGCGTTTGGTAAGAACAGAGCTGCCGTTGATAAATTCACCTTGTTTGCCCTTTAAAAATGTACAATGCCAGGTCATGTCTAGGGAAGCCAAACCCAGTCTGTGGAACATTGAAAAGATATACCTCCTCTGCTGGTCCCTGCAGTTTATGCTGCAATTCTGCCCCTTATTACGTCTGGCACATTAGGGCATCTTTTCTTTTCGTGGTGTGATCTTGGCATCCATTTATCCAATTCCTTCATTTAACAGATGAGGAAATGTGTCCAAACTGTATAACTAATAAACAGTGGAGCCAGGATCAGAACCCAGGTATGTCTGATTCCAAATGAAACCCATGCATTTCCTCAATCTTCGCTGTTTTTCTGGACTGGTAGAATCTTTATTTTGCCCTATATCAATTAGGAATGATTCTTAAATATATTTAATTATTTATTAATTTGTTTAGCTGGCTAGGTCTTAGTTGTAGCATGTGGGATCTTCAGTTTTCATTGTGGCACATGGGATCTTTAGCTGTGACATGGGGACTCTTAGTTTCGGTGCGTGGGATCTAGTTCCCTGACTGGGGATTGAACCTGGGAGTGTGAAGTCTAAGCTACTAGACCACTAGGGAAATCTCTCAATTAGGAATGACTTTGACTGCAAGAAACCACAACCAAAAAAACACAAAACAAATTAAGAATATCTTAAACCACACAGAAAAGACGCTTACTCCTTGGAAGAAAAGTTGTGACCAACCTAGATAGCATATTCAAAAGCAGAGACATTACTTTGCCCACAAAGGTTCGTCTAGTCAAGGCTATGGTTTTTCCAGTAGTCATGTATGGATGTGAGAGTTGGACTGTGAAGAAGGCTGAGTGCTGAAGAATAGATGCTTTTGAACTGTGGTGCTGGAAAAGACTCTTGAGAGTCCCTTAGATTGCAAGGAGATCCAACCAGTCCATTCTGAAGGAGATCAGCCCTGGGATTTCTTTGGAAGGAATGATGCTAAAGCTGAAACTCCAGTACTCTGGCCACCTCATGCAAAGAGTTGACTCATTGGAAGAGACTCTGATGCTGGGAGGGATTGGGGGCAGAAGGAGAGGGAGATGACTGAGGATGAGACGGCTGGATGGCATCACGGACTCGATGGACGTGAGTCTGAGTGAACTCCGGGAGTTGATGATGGACAGGGAGGCCTGGCGTACTGTGATTCATGGGGTCACAAAGAGTTGGGCATGACTGAACAACTGAACTGAACTGAACTGAAACCACACAGAAATGAAATCTGAACACGGTAGTTCTGCAGCTGCCTCACAAGCAACACAGAATCAAGACCCCAAGTCAACGTCTCTGCAATTCTCATGCCTTCATCACATAACCACAAGAGGGTCATTGCAGATGCTGGAATTGGGGCCAGGTGAGTATGTCCAAGCCCCAATCAGTGGACAGTTTTGTAATAAGAGGAAAATGGGAACTACTGGAATAGTTTCTTTTTTCCTCAGGGAGTAAAATCCATCTCAGTATCCCCTTAGTAGATGGTTAAATCTCACTGGATGAAACCAGATTATATGGACAGCTATAGATACAGGGGAGGCTGGGATAGGGAGGATTTGGTTTTGCACAGCTGCTCTAGTGGGACGTAGTTAACAGTACACTGAAGCAGCAGTTAAGTAGCCAGACACAGATGTCTGCCGCAGGTCCTCTCAGGCCCCAGGGACGCTGGCTCAGTGGCAGTTCCCTCGCTCAGTGCTCTTGATCTTTTTCTAGCACCTCTCTCTCTAAGAGCCTCCTAACTGATGTTCCCTGTCCAGAATTTATCCATTGAGTGGAAGGATTTGGCTGAGTTCCAAGTTGTCTTACTCATACCCTCAAACCTTTTCTGTCACAGGATCTAACTAACCATCTACACTTTAAAAACACCAGCATTTAGAGAACTGTTGTTTAGATTTTCTGTTCTGTGCTAAGAGGAAAATATTTTCAGCCAAAATATATCAGAAAAACCTACTGTCTTTCCCTTCCCTGCACCACTGTTCTCACCATTCTTAGTCCCAGAGGTACTTCAGATGGATTCTCCAAATGAGCTCAGTCCCAGATGAGCTCGAAATGTACCTTGTCTGAAGGAAGGAATACACACACACTCACACACACACACACACACACACACACACTCCCCCTAAAATCAAGAGAAAGAGTAAGACAAAAGCCTTACAGACTTACAAATTGAATACGTGGAAAACTTAGAGGTTTTATTTTTTGTTTCTTTTTAATATAATCACTTCAGTCTGGTTGCTGGTTTTCAAATTTACTGATTTAAAATTCTTTCCTATGGGACAGTTTATGCTTGTCACTTGAGAAAGTCCATGCCTGTCTGAGACCTGGGTTCGATCCCTGGGTTGGGAAGATTCCCCTGGAGGAGGGCATGGCAACCTACTCCAGTGTTCTTGCCTGGAGAATCCCCATGGACAGAAGTGCCTGGTGGGCTACAGTCCATTGGGTTGCAAAGAATCAGACACAACTTAGCAACTAAGCACAGCACATCTGATTCAAAGGCATAGACTCATAACTTCATCTTGAAAGGCGCAGAACAATATTTGCATTTACTTTTTATCCATAAACTAAGGACAGGAATGAAACATCCATAAGAATACACAGCAACAATGCCCTCCCACCTCCCCCAGCATCACCACAAGCATTATAAACTCCAGGAGTCACTCCACATATTATATGTAAATGCAGCAGCCTCCTTTCCCCCAGAGCTTTGCTGGTGGAGTCCAAACAGTAGCTGCTCCATGAAACAGCAAGGTTGCAAAGAATCAGACACAACTTAGCAACTAAGCACAGCACATCTGATTCAAAGGCATAGACTCATAACTTCATCTTGAAAGGCGCAGAACAATATTTGCATTTACTTTTTATCCATAAACTAAGGACAGGAATGAAACATCCATAAGAATACACAGCAACAATGCCCTCCCACCTCCCCCAGCATCACCACAAGCATTATAAACTCCAGGAGTCACTCCACATATTATATGTAAATGCAGCAGCCTCCTTTCCCCCAGAGCTTTGCTGGTGGAGTCCAAACAGTAGCTGCTCCATGAAACAGCACACCAATTAGCCTGAGAGCAAATCTCCCCAAGGTCTGTGCTCATAGTGATGAGCCAGTCCTTTTGGCTCTTAGCAGAGCATGTGTGAGATAGTTACACATAGAAATTATTATCCTGTTCAGAGTCCAGGCTGATTGCACCTCAAGAGGTACAGCTGCTCCTTTGGTCTTTGTATATGAAGAAGAGCTCTTGTTTTTAAATGACAAAAGGAAACACCCCCTCAGTGTTCCAAACCGCCATCTCCTCAGACAGAATAAAGACAAAGCACAGGATAAGGGAATGAAGGTTAGGCGAGGGACAGAGGCCAGTGCCAGGAAGAGACGAAACAGAACTGGGAGCGCACAAGCTATTAATTCCTCGAGAGGAAGCATGCAGGTGATTTTTCAATCAGAGAGCATGCCACTTTGGGGGAAGCCTGCATAGAGTGTGTTGGAACAAAGAAGAGAAGTTCCAGCAGTTTAGTTAGTCCATAGGGAATCAGATTTAGCGGAAAAGGGCAGTCATGAAAGTTTCATTGCGCTTTTCACTCATTCAACAAAAATGTATTGCCAAGTATAGTTTCTGCCAGACACTGAGACGGGGATTCAGCAGTGGAGGCACCCATGGTCCTTGTCACCAGGAAATTGACAGTCGAATGGGTACGGAAAACATTTAACAATAATTATACAAATATGTGTATGATTTGAATTGTGACAAGTGGCAAAATTCAAGATACAGTACCCAAAATATGGCGCCTTGGCAAATTAAATATCTCAAGCTGAAGGAATTTGAGAAATGGTATATGTAAGAAGGGCTTTCTGACTTCCCCCTGAGGTAGATCATTAAACCCTACTGTGAGAGGTGCCCTCCCTATATCCACACTTGAAAGGAACATCCTTTCTCTGAAGATGGAGAGACGGAGCAAAATCTGAACTAACAAGCCTTGCAGGGCTTCCTACAATTTACTGCACTTAGCTCACCTTTGTCCTGTTACATCTTTCTACGACTTTCCACTCTCCATCACACCTAGCATAAAACACTCAGGTCTAAGTATTTCTTTGGGTCTTCCCTTTCTTATGAAGGCTCCTGTGTCACATAAACCTTAAATAAATGTATACGCTTTTCTTCTCTTACTGTTTGTCAGTTTAATTTTCAGACATGGCCATAGACCTTAAGGGAGTCAAGGGAAATTTTTTCCTCTCCTATACGAGCATTTTAAAGGAAAAGTACAGGGTAGCAGAAGAGTGAAGAAGAAAGGAACATACCCAGACTGGGCAGAGTACACCCAGGAAAGCGGTGTTTAAGCCCATGAAGGATGAGCAGGGTTTAGCCAGTGAAGAAGACAAGTGTTGGAGGCAGAGGGAACAGAGTGTGGGAGCATGTGGAAGAAGCTGGCACATTTGAGGAGAGGAAAGAGGCCAGGGCGAGCCAGGAGCACAGCACTGAGCTGAGAGCTCAGATCGGCTATAATGCAACAGGGACTGTTAGAGACCACCCCTCTTCCAGAATCCAATCTTCAGCTGTGATCATATCAAGTCCACTACAAAGGTATCTCCCCTGGTCAGTGTAGAGGGGGAACAAAATCTCCTCACTAAGAGCTCAGGGCAAAACACCCCGGACAGGAAGGGGGCAAGGCAGCTCAGTCAGAGGTAATCTAGGCGGAAAGTCCCGAGGCTTTGTCTCGAGGGTAAAAATTTACCAGGTGTAGCTACAATGTTTGCTCAACACTTGAAAAAGGGGGCCTAACTCAGAGGAAAAAAAAACAAAACAAAACAGGATCTTGTTGCATACCGCAAATGTCACAACTGGTGATAGGGCCTGACTTGCCTGATACCCTATCATGCTTTGCCAGCTGGCCTTGCCCCGCTCCTCCCCTCTGTTCAAAGATAAAAAGCTTCCAAAACAAGGAATCGGGGCTCCCCACCTTCGATTGGCTTGGCGGGGCCCGGATCCGAATTTGCCAATAAATTCTTTTTTTCTAAACCTCCGACTGGTGGTCTCTATCGGTAGCTAGTCCCTAACAGTCAGCTCATCAAATGCCAGGCAGGAAGCCAAGTCTTGCTTTGAGAACACCGTCCCCTGCTCTGAATCATCAGCAGAGTATAAATGCATGCCCTAAGGTACTTTTGGAGAAGGAAATGGCAATCCACTCCAGTACTATTGCCTGGAAAATCCCATGGACAGAGGAGCCTGGTAGGCTACCGTCCATGGGGTCGCAGAGTTGGACACGACTGAGCAACTTTACTTTACTTTCAAGGTACTTTAGAGCTATTAGCAGGGTAAGGGGCAGGGCAGGGCAGGCCAGTAGCCATTCAGTCTCTGATGTTTGGGGTGCTGTGTTGGGTTCCTGGGGCCTCCCTTGTGTCACCCATGGCGACTGCCAGTGATATCAGGTGGGGCTTCTCAGGTGGCACTAGTGGTAAAGGACCATATTAGCAGGGTAAGGGGCAGGGCAGGGCAGGCCAGTAGCCATTCAGTCTCTGATGTTTGGGGTGCTGTGTTGGGTTCCTGGGGCCTCCCTTGTGTCACCCATGGCGACTGCCAGTGATATCAGGTGGGGCTTCTCAGGTGGCACTAGTGGTAAAGGACCCACCTGCCAATACAAGAGACATGGGTTTGACCCCTGGGTCAGGAAGATCCCTTGGAGGAGGAAATGGCAGCCCACTCCAGTATTTTTGCCTGGAGAATCCCATGGACAGAGGAACTTGGCGGGCTACAGTCTGTTGTGTAGCAAAGAGTCGGACATGACTAAGCAACTTATCAGGTGGGGTAACTGGCCTCAGATCAAAGCAGTAGATCCTCTGCAAAGAGCTCCCTCTCCTTCCTGCCTCCTCCCACTGCAGACTAGCAAGAGCCCAAGGCAGCCTGGTTCTTGACTTCAAGAGCTCTTCACCTTCATTCCCAGTATTTGAAAAAGGAAGTCATTTCCATAACATGAGATTTCAGAATTCTCATTGTTTCAGTCCCGTTACCTCAGGTATCAGCAATCCCTCCCCAGTAGACAGGAGAAGAGGGGAGAGCTGAGCAAGTGGAAAGAGGCTGTCATCCAGGGGTCCTCTCAGGCACAGGCTTGACATTCAAGGAGCCAGAAAGAATTTGCCTACCCTAACTTGCACTAAAGTGCTAATGTGGAACCACCCGGAACTCTTCAGATCTGTACACCCCATAGGGACGCTGCTCCAGAATTCTCCAGAACAGCCTTGGGCAAAATAGCAAAGTGGAAGGCTTAACTGTAGTCTTACTTTGTTTTTTTGGTTTTTTTTTAAAAAACAACACACACACACACACACACACACAACAAAAACCACAAAAATACTAAACTGAAAGAACTGAGTACTGAGAGGTGAAATGTTCAAACAGACAATGGCCAGACAGTATATATAGAATAGAACTCTGACTCACAACCTGCAGCATCCAGGCCAGGAAAACAATTCTTTACCTACATTAGTCATGTCAGGAAGTCCACAGCTATCTAAGTCAGGCTTTTTAGAAGTCAGACAATTCTCTAGTAAGTTGCAGGAATCCAATCAATAACCACTGTAACAATAGGCCGAAAAGGCCAGGACTTGGTTAGTAATTGACATCTCATATTTGTCCCTGCTTCCAACGTAGGACCAATTGGAGGAAAGCCTGCCAGGCACCCCTATCCAATCCCAGTGATACTACCTGCAACATATCTGACACCTTCCCTTTTTTCCACTGCAAAGCCTCCCATTCTTTTGCCAGCCTTTGAGCCTCTGCCTGAACATAAGTGACAGTGGATGACTCCTTTGCTAGAGCAAGCCCTGAATAAATAGCCTTTGCTTGCTCTCATTTGGTTGGCCTGCCTTTATCTCCACACTAGAGTTCTACCTTTTCTGAGTACCTGATGCCTATCTGATCGTCATCTCCAGACCTCATTCTCTTCCTCTATGAAATAGGGTTCGTATTGCTAACCTCTGCTTTTTCATAGTATTAGGAAGAAGAAATAAGTGCTTTGGAAATGAAAGCACTGAAGCAACAAAGTTACTACTTGCGGCATCAATGCTGCCCTTGCAGCACCTTCCTCTGCTCTCCCTTGTTTCTCGTCTCATTTTCTCATCTCTGTCTTAGTTCAGTACTTCAGTTTTAGTATGTAATACGTGCAAGAATCCATGCTGATGTCTCGATGTAAAATGTCAGGAGTAGAGACAGGTAGTGTTTTTCTCTACTGCAGTGCCTCTTTTAGCCCTTCTTAGGATCCTTTCTTATCTCTCTGGCCCTCCATCTGCTCCACTTTGATATTTCTTCCCCAACATATGTCTTTTGAATTGTGAACTTCTCTTTCTCCTTCCTTCCTTTCCTCATTGTTGGTGATTTCTGTTCTCCGATGCTAGATTCAAGATTTTTTGATACCTTTCTCTTTTTTGAAGTATATTTGATTTACAGTGTTTTAGGTGTACAGCAAAATTTATATATATATGCTGCTACTGCTAAGTCACTTCAGTCGTGTCCAACTCTGTGTGACCCCACAGATGGCAGCTCACCAGGCTCCCCCATCCCTGGGATTCTCCAGGCAAGAACACTGAAGTGGGTTGCCATTTCCTTCTCCAATGCATGAAAGTGAAAAGTGAAAATGAAGTTGCTCAGTTGTGTCCAACTCCTAGCGACCCCATGGACTGCAGCCTACTGGGCTCCTCCATCCATGGGATTTTCCAAGCAAGAGTACTGGAGTGGGTTGCCATTGCCTTCTCCATATATATATATATATATATATATATATAAATTTGCTATATATATATATACATTTGTGTGTGTGTCTATATAAATATATATGGACACACACATACGTATACTGGAGAAGGAAATGGCAAACCACCCCAATATTCTTGCCTGGAGACTCCCACGGAAAGAGGAACCTGGTGGGCTACAGTCTATGGGGTCGCAAAGAGTTGGACACAACTGAGCAACTAACACAAACACACACACACACACACACACACACATACACACACACACACACACACACACACACATATTCTTTCTCAGATTCCTTTTCATTACAGGTTTTTATAAGATATTGAATACAGTTCCCTGGGCTATACAGTAGGTCCTTGTTGTTTATCTGTTTTATAATAGTAGTGTATATCTGTTAATCCCAAACTCCTAATTTATCCCTCCCCTATCTTTTCCCTTAAGTTTGTTTTCTGTGTCTGTGAATTTATTTCAGCTTTGGAAAGTAATAAAAATTTTTTTTAAATTATAAAGTCCTGCAAGTTTTCCCTATTTGAGGACAAATATCTATCTGGTGGATCTGAGAGTATTTCAAAAGAAATACAGTCTCATTACTCCCAAGGATGAAAGATACTGCTGGTTGAGAAGGGAATAAGAAAGCCTTGTACTTGAACAGATCAGAGCTGTAATTAGCCTATTCATTGTTTAAATGCAAATTCAGGCTCATAAACTGATGAGCATTTCCCTTGTTTGTGCTCTTAATTCCATTAGCAAATCTTATTCTTTGAGATGCAGAAAATCCCATTACAGAGTAATATTCATCACAAAAATTAATCCCAGGGTCTCCCATAATCACAGCTATTAATATCTAGAACTGGTCCAGTGCTGTGTTCACATGATTACAAGTTTCCACACATAGTAACTTCATACAGTAGATGCTGTCACAAAAAATGGCTAGCCTTGCTCATGAGCTCAGAGTGGTGATTCCCCAGGGCACTGTTCTCAAACTTGAGGGTGACTCTGCACTGCTCCCTCTCCCCCTCACCTTCCTGACTTTGTGAGTCAGTAGATCTGGTGTGTGCAAGACATGAGCATTTCTAAGAAGCTCCCAGACTATACTGATGCTGCCCATCCAGTGCCCACACATCAGAGCTGCTGCTTTAGGTGCCTGAGAGATTGGGATAGACGTGAGATCAGCCAGACCCACTCTGCTCCACTGATGCCTGCTTCCAAGTTACACGCTTTCCCCCCGAGACTAAGCCTCCTGCCTTAGAAATCAAAAGGTAACCAAGGACATCAGTTCATACTAAGACAAAAATGATTGGAAGGAGGATAATGACAGTGGACAACTGAGATGACAGTGCCAGAGGGCAGAGGTGAGGCCCTCTGAGCACAGAACAAAACTGGGTCCACGCTGTCTGTCTGGTTCCAACTGGTCTTCTCAATAAGATCTTCTCCCCACAAGGACACGACTGCTTCTATGTCTTCTGGTTGTGAGTGAAATGATGAAAGGAGAGCTGCTAAATAATCTGGCTTCTTGGAGCGTTCTTACAGTTCTGCCTGTAGTTATTTCACTGTGGGATTTTAGAATCCAAGAGGATGAAAGTCACATTTGACGGCTGATGTGTTTGGTTTAGACGTAAAAGAAACTGGACAGATTTGTATTGATTCTTCCGACTTGGAGCTGTAAGAAGGCTTCGATTTTTAGGTATTACTTCATTGTGTGTACTGAGCATGATAAAGCAGGAGATCCAGAAGGATTTGGGTTCCCATTGCTGAGTGTACGAGGGTTACGTAAGACAAGGCAATGCGCTACTGTTGCTAATGGAATAACCTGGAATAGAAGGGTGTGTTTAACGGGGACGATGAACAAACAGGCTTTGAGTAAACTGAGGAGCCCTGGAAGAAGGCTAAGTGCAGGCAGGATACCTGCCCATTCGTCACCTATGCATTTTTTGCCCGTAGGTGATAGGCTGAGGCCATCTTGATTTCACTGACTTTTCCAGCAAGAAAACCAATGAATCAAAATACAGTACGTGAGATCAGAGACGAGTCTTATCCAGGGTGGAACTGCAGGGTCATGGCCGCTACCACAGGGCATGTTGGGGACTGTTTAACAGTTTTCAACGTAATGTTGTATGAACACGGTAGTTAAGACAGTGATGAAAGAACTTAAATATGAAAGCAAAACTTCCTTCATAGGTTCATTCTACTCCTGTAACTCCTGGATTCATCTGTGGTTGGTTAATAGTGGACTAAGAATACCTGCTATAAAAATCACAGATTGTAGTTGATTATGGAGGGAGGCCAAGGTAGTTGTGAAAAAAGCATATTTCTAAGTAAAATAGTAAGGATCTAATTGCTTCTGTGAAGAATCTTATTGAAAATAGTAGGCAAACAGATCCTAAGGGGTCAAATCCATATGGTATTGGCTTATTTTCCTATGAATATGTTTAATTGTGATCTTCAGATTATAATTACTAAAACAGAAGTGAATACTGTCTTAACTACTAGTGACCTTTCAAATTATTTCTCTCTTGGATTTATGTCAAAAGTACCTCATTTGATGTCAGTTGTGCCATTAGTACTGGAAAAGTAGGCTTCTCATCAACAAATTTTTTCATAATAGAACAGTCATATGACATCAACCAAAGGTCAGTATCAGACAGCAGCTTCAAACCCAAAGCACCAATTAAATGTGAAGTAAAGTTGTAGTTGATTTGGAAAGCATATGATTAGGAGGGCTATATCAATAATCACATGTGATCCATGACATCCCATTTCTCTGAGCAATGCTGAGACGCAGATGCTGTCCATTCTTAGTTACTGCTGGAATTGGGATGTGAACATATAAAAATATTTTCAATTCTTCTTCAACCAAAAATTCCTTCTACTTAACTGACATCTGTCAAGTGGCACACTGTGCCTCTCAAGAGGTGAGAAGTAACTGTACATCTCAGAGGCCAACAAAGGAGACTTCAAGACTGCACCAAACCTTTGTGTGAGCTCACCACAGTTCTTCCCCAGAAGCTTCTATTCTAAAATGTTAAAAGGTAGCTGAAGAGGAGAAAGGGGGATTTTCTCCCCAGAAAGCCTCCTCTTCTCTCTCTCCCTGGTCTCTCCTTCCATGCCTACTTCAATTTTAGTTATTAGATAAAATCATCTCACCCCATTCACAATAAAACTAAAGGATGATTCACTCAAAAAGTGCTAATAATGACAGACATTGTCAGAGAAAAAATAAACCTTGCTTTTGGCAAGAATTCATCTTTAAAGAAAAAAGAAATGAGCATGTGCTTTGCAAAGTCAAATGATTCATCTTATTCCTCCAAGGTGAGGTGACCCACACCATTTCATCATTTCAGACTAGCAGTCATATGAAGTTTCAAAATGAAATGTGATTGCTCAAAGGTAAAAACCAAGCATACCACAGTGAATAGTTATAATATTCAAATTTTTCATTTCTCTGTTTTGCATTTTCCTGCCCTCCCTGCTTATACCTCTTTCCACCTTGCCAGAATAAGACTTAAAAAAAATAATATCAAGCATTCAGATGAGGAACTGTCCTCCTCAATTTCACTGTATATGGAAGAAGTCCAGTAAGAAAAGCCTCAAATATTCCTTTGATCTCCCTAAACATCTCAGGATCTTGACTCATTTCCCTAGGAAAGATCAGAACCTAAGTCTTACATTCTAAATAATTATAATCCCAATACTGGGAAGGAGAATGGCAAATTTGCCTACCCTAAGTGATATGGATTCCTCAAAACATTCCCACTAATGTATTGGATTTTCCAGCTTTCTTGCACAATGTAGAACTTTACAAATACTTCTTTGTCCCTCTCTTTTTATTCCTAGGTAACATGTTAAGACTTGCTTTAGATTTTGTGTCTAAGCTTCTCTCCCTCTTCCTCTGAGATGGGTATTCCTCCTTTCTGCTTTCACAGAAAGCTATGCATCATGGATAAAGTATCTGAAGGCCAAGATTTGAACTCTGGTTTTTCCATTTATTAGTTTATAACTTAGAGGAGGAAAAAGGAAAAAAGAAGGAATATTCTCTGGGATTCTGATCTTTCTTATCTGTAAAACCCAGTGAAATAAATTAAAGCAAACAAATAAATGGGATAATATCTCATGTTCACAGCTTGGAAGAATTACTATTGTTAAAATGCCATACTATCCAAAATGATCTACAGATTCAATATAACTCATAAAAATCAGTTTTTTTTTTACAGAAATAGAGAATTCTAAAATGCATATGTAACCACAGAGGACCCCATCCAGCCAAAACAATCTTGAGCAAAAAGAACAAATATGGAGGCACCATTCTCCCTGATTTCAAAATATGTCACAAAGCTACAATAATCAAAACAGCACAAAAACAGTGACTCAAAGCAGACACATAGACCAATGGAACAGAATAGAGAGCCCAGAAATAAATCAATGCATATATGGTTAATCGATTTTTGACAAGTGTGACAAGAATATACAATAGGGGAAAGAATAGTCTCTTCAATAAGTGGTTTTGAAAAAGTGTATATCTATATCTAAAAGACTGAAATTGGATCCTTATCTTACACCACATACAAAAATTAACTCAAAATGGATTAAAGAGTTCAACTTAAGATCTGAGACTGTAAAACTCTTAGAAGAAAACAGAGGGGAAAGTCTTGACATTAGTCTCAGCAACAGTTTCTTGGATATGACACCAAAAGCATAGACATCAAAAGGAAAAATAGACAAGTGAAATTATGTCACACTAAAAGCCTTTTTACAGCAAAGGAAACCATAAACAAGAAGAAAAGCCAATCTAAAGAGTGGAAGAAACTATTTGCAAACCTTATATGTGATAAGGGGTTAATTCCCAAGCTACATATAAGGAACTCCAACAACTCAATAGCAAAAAATCCCCACACAACCCTAATCTAAAAATGGTCAAAGGACTTGAGTACACACATTTATCCAAAGAAGACATACAAGATATATGAAAAGTTACTCAATGTTACTAATCATCAGGTAAACACAAATAAAAACCAGGAAATAGCTCCCCACACCAGTTAGAATGGCTATTAAAAACAAAAAGGGAAATAAAAGATAAGTGTTGGCAAGGTTGTGGAGAAAGGAAACTCTGATAAACCATTGGTGAAATGTAAATTGGTATAGGTACTAAGGAAAAAAGTATTGAGGTTCTTCAAAACAGTAAATAAAGAACTAACATATGATCAAGCATATGAAAGGATATTCATTTCTGAGTATATATCCAAAAATATCGAAACCAAGATCTCAAGAAGATATCTGCACTTCCGTGTTCATTGCAGTATTATTCACAAGATGGACACAATAAAAGACAGAAACAGTATGGATCTAACAGAAACAGAAAATATTCAGATGAGGTGGCAAGAATACACAGAAGAACTACACAAAAAAGATCTTAAAGACCCAGATAACCACTAAGGTGTGATCACTCACATAGAGCCAGCTACTTTTTTCTTAGTACCTATACCAATTTACATTCTTAGCAATGGTTTATCAACTTTTCCTTCCTCCACAACCTTGTCAACAATTATCTTAGAGCCAGATAGTGTGACTTCTTGGACTGCAAATTTAAGTAGGCCTTAGGAAGCATCACTACAAACAGAGCTAGTGGAGGTGATGGAATTCCAGTAGAGCAATTTCAAATACTAAAGGATGATGCTGTAAAAGTGCTGCACTCAACATGCCAGTAAATTTGCAAAACTCAGCAGTGGCCATAGGACTGGAAAAGGTCAGTTTTCATTCCAATCCCAAAGAAAGGCAATGCCAAAGAATGCTCAAACCACTGCACAATTGGACTCATTTCACATATTAGCAAAGTAATGCTCAAAATTCTCCAAGCTAGGCTTCAGCAGTATGTGAACCAAGAACTTCCAGATGTTCAAGCTGGATTTAGAAAAGGCAGAGGAACCAGAGATCAAATTGCCAATATCTGCTGGATCATCAAAAAAGCAAGAGAGTTCCAGAAAAACATCTATTTCTGCTTCATTGACTACGCTAAAGCCTTTGACTGTGTGGATTTCAACAAACTGTGGAAAATTGTTAAAGAGATGGGAATATCAGACCATCTTACCTGCCTCCTGAGAAATCTGTATGCAGGTCCAGAAGCAACAGTTAGAACCAGACATGGAGCAACAGACTGGTTCCAAGTTGAGAAAGGAGTACATTAAGGCTGCATATTGTCACTCTGCTTATTTAACTTATATGCAGAGCACATCATGTGAAATTCCGGGCTGGATGAAGCAGAAGCTGGAGTCAAAATTGCTGGGAGAAATATGAATAACCTCAGATATGCAGTTGACACCACCCTTATGGCAGAAAGTGAAGAGGAACTAAAGAGCCTCTTGATGAAAGTGAAAGAGGAAGTAAAAAAGTTGGCTTAAAACTCAACATTCAGAAAACTAAGATCATGGCATCCGGTCCCATCACTTCATGACAAACAGATGGGGAAACAATGAAAATAGTGACAGGCTATTTTCTTGGACTCCAAAATCACTGCAGGTGGTGACTGCAGCCATGAAATTAAAAGACGCTTACTTCTTAGAAGAAAAGCTATGACCAAACTAGACAGCATATTAAAAAGCAAAGACATTACTTTACCAACAAAGGTCTGTATAGTCACAGCTATAGTTTTTCTAGTGAGAGTTTGGCCATAAAGAAGGCTGAGTACCTTCTCTCATTAGAGGCAGATTCTTTACCATCTGACCCATCAGGGAAGCCCAGAATAGATATGAACTGATGCTAATTCATTAGGACAGAGAAATCTCAATTAACCTGAACATTCAATTAATCAGGGAGAAAGCAATGAAAAAAGTAGGAAGAAATGATACTATGAATGGGGGATCTATAATTATACAACACCAGGGCCTCAACTGGAATGAAGAAAATGAAATCTTCCTAGCACATAATATTTCAAGAAATACCTATTGATGAAGCAAAAGAGTTCTTATACTAAGACTTAAAAAAAAGACATTATAGGGACTTCCCTGGTGGTCCATTGGCCAAGACTCTGAGCTCCCAGTGCAGGGGGCCCAGGTTTGATCCCTGGTCAGAGAGCTAGATCCCAGATAGTACAACTAAGACCCAGAGCAGCCAAATAAATAAATTAAAAAAGACATTATAGACATAGTGGATTTAAAAAATATACTTGATAGAGACTTCCCTGGTGGCCCAGTAGTTAAGACACTTTTCTTCCACTGCAGAGGGCACAGGTTCCATCCCTGGATGGGGAACGAAGATTCCACATGCTGTGTGAGGCCAAAAAATAGAAAATAATTGTATAAATAAATTAAAACTAAATAAAAATCTTACTTGAATTAAAAGTACCATTAATAACTAGAAGAAATGTTTTATAATGTATCCAAGAAATGTATCTTTAGATCATTCTAAAATAAAATGAAGTTAGCCTTTAACTTCAGTTTGAGAGTCCAATGTAGGGAGAATGAGAGAAAGGGAAGCATCCTACTGTTTTGAATAAGGATTTATTTTAGTGGATTATTTAATATTAATAAACAATAGCCTCAGTCCAGCACACTAATCCGCATAGGATGTTCTCTTTTTTCTTTGATTTCATTCATGGCTTTTTTGCGGTAAAGCAGTTTAACAAAATGAATGTTTTTATTCTTAATGCCACTTTAGACTATTGAGTTACTGATATAGAAATCACACTATTTTTGTGGCACCAACCATTTAGATCAGTTAAAAAAGAGAGAGAGATAAGCCTGTTATTGTAATTTAGTATTTTACTTCTTTGCAGTGTACATACAGTTTCTGAACCTGTAACTTGGGTCATAGTAATATTTCTTGCCCTATTAACAGTCATTTTCCTCTTTGGTATGTCCATCCTCAAATAACTTCTGAAAATGACACAGGAATTTCTGGTACTTAAATGCCTTCTTGTTCAGAAGAAAGTAACTCTTACTTATGAAAATGTCAAGTTGATGAAAAGACCAAAGGAAATATTAGGCGTGACCGCTTTATTTGTTTGTGTATTTATTTTTGGTTGCCCTAGGTCTTTGCTGCTGCAGGCAGGCTTTCTCTAACTGCAGCGAGCAGGGACTACTCTTCATTGTGGTCCATGGTCTTCTCATTACGGTGGCTTCTCTTTTTGCAGAGCACAGGCTCTAGCATGGGTGGGCTTCAGTAGTTGGAGCACATAGGCTCAATAATTGTGTTGCTCAGGCTTGGTTTCTCCACAGCATGGAATCTTCCTGGACCAGGGATTGAACCTGTGTCCCTTGCACTGGCAGACGGATTCTTATCTACTGTACCATGAGGGAAGTCCTAGGAGTGACCTCTTGATCTTGCCACTTGAGGTAAGAACAGGGTACCTGTCATCGTTCAGTTTCACCAAATGAGCTTTCGTCTTTGTCCCTCTGTTACTGCTTCATTTCATTGCCAATATTCATAGGAATGAATTTTGGGAAAAATGATTCTATCTTAGCTTACAAACTAACCAACTGAAACGCAAAGCTTCCTGCACATGGAATAAAGTACATTAACTCCTCAGGAAGAATGTTACTCTGTGTGGGTGATGATGAGTTTTGACATGGATATAGTTACTGTTCTCTGTAAGTCAGCAAAGAATGCTAAGGCTCCACCAGCCAGGGTCAAGGCTGGGCAGACCAAAGGATGCCTTTCAAGGGCATTAGAGTCACATCAGAAAAAGCCACAGCCCACTGCTTGCCTAATTAGGTTGCCCATGGACATTCCATTTAACATATTGAATCCCTATTATGAAAAGACAGCCGTGTTTGATGTGTGTCTGCATTAGCAGGAGAGGTCAGTTGGGGTTGAGAAGAAAATCCTGTGGGTTTATAAATACTTTGGTGTCATCTAGTCCTGTACTCGATGTGCTGCTGAGGAAGCAGAAGTCCTCAGAGGTTAACTGACCTCCCATAAGGTCACCCTGCTGCCAGGATGGGCAAAGCTGGGGCTCTCACACATGCCTCCCAATTTCAGTTCAACTCTATTTCCACTCCATCACCTGTCTCCCCAGATGTCTGCCTTTTACTTACTTTGCACAGTAAACAGATGCTTGCTCCCACCCTCTCATTTAATGGAATTTGCCATGCTGTATTCTTTGCAAGAATGAACTTGCCTCTCTCCAATCTTCTCCCAAATGGTAAGCATGCTGATTACTCAGCTCTCAAGAAGGGCGCATGAGAGCATAATGGCTACACTTTATGTCAGTCAGTTACAGGCTGTGAATATGCCCTCCCAGGGCGCAGACATGGTGCTCAGAACACTACTGATTTTCCAGGCACTAAGATGAAGCAGGGAGTGGTGTGTGCTTGGATGAGGCCAGAAAGGTAGCAAGCAGGGAGCTGAGAGAGACAATGGGCTCTGGAAAATATCTCTTCATCCTTCCAACTATATCAAAGAAAATAATCCAAAGTTAAAAAAAATAGTCACTGACTATTTTATTACTTTTGAATATTCCCATCAAAACTTATGCTTAAGAAGTTCTTTCAAAAGCTCAGCTAAGTAGTATTTCCAAAGTGGTGGCTCAAGAATGTTTTCAGGTATACCTGTGAGGCTCTGGTTGAAAATGTACTAATAGGATAGATCGTGGGACTTTTATTGTTGATTCACATCCATAAACATCCAAAAGAAACAGATGGCAAAAGTACTGCTATACATGCAAAATTTTAGAGTCTAGAGATATAAATATATATCATATAAATGTATATATATGTGTGTGTGTGTGTATATATATGTATGTAAAGGAATATGGAGAAAAAGACTACAATGTGACCTTTGATTTATCTATTCCAAATTAGGAATCAGTAAAAAACATGCATCTTTATCATAAAAAATGACTTCAAATTAGAGGCAAAAATGATAACCCTGAAAAGCCATATATTAAATGCATAACAAATAATGCCCCCCCCAAACAAACCCTGATCAATAAGAGGGTTGTGATTTGAATGAATGAAGTAAAAAAAAAACTGTATGGAAAATAATAATATTTATACATAGCAATGGAAT
>SJYC01034399.1:0-36044 GCA_006408675.1 Madoqua kirkii
GGATATAGGATTTGGCTACACCTATATGGATGATTGAAGTGGATCAAGCCTAATAAGGTAACTGAAGGTCAGGAAGTTGTGGAGACAGGAGCCCTTCTGTTGGATAAGTGGATTTCTGTTGTCCAAGATGATGGCAGAGGCGGTTGGGTAGAATGGTGTCAGTGAGTGAATACTGGAAAGAAACCTAGAGGTCACTAATTGCCATCTACAAAGAAAGAGAGGAAAAATATCTACAAAGTTACCACTTCAGGTGCTATTAGGATGATTTCACATTTCTCAGTCATATATCTTTCATAAATCAGATTTATTACTGTGATTCTCTCTCCTGAATGCCATTCTCCTATACATATACTAGGGCCTGGAGGCTTTTCCAGGAACAACAACTACTAGAAAAAAGTCATGGTGTGCATTTCCACATAGAAACTGGCAGCAAAAGATTGCACGGTGAGGGCGATGCACTCAGAAGTTCTATGCACTCAGCCCCTGGAAAAAGAAAACTAAACAACAAAAATACCCTTGTCCTACAGAGAAATAGACTTAGTTTCACCAAAAAATTAACATAAACATTTTTTGGAGATTGCACCATTTTAGAAAAAAAAATCATGAAACAGTGGAAAAACTAAGCTATGCTTTGTTGTGCATATAATTTGAAAATGTTTGTTAATTACATGATTCATGCCCAACAATGGGCTTATGTGCATGGTGTCCAGACTATGATAGTTTCCAAATCTTGGACCAAGTCTGATAAGAATGGTGTTGATTTTGTTGTTATCTTTAAAGTTCCATCTTCTGCAAAACTGGGACTTGGTGTGTTTTCCTTAACATTTTATTCAAATGCCAGGGTGCTATCTCTTTATGGGGAAAACTGACATGTTTTAAACATAGACAAGTAGAAATTCTTTAACTGTGGAATACTGAGACCAGGGTATCTGTGTCTGCCTAAGGTTGAATTCCCAAGCCATCTGACTATCCCTGATCTAAGTTTGATTCTGGTGAGAATTGTGTACTCCAAAAGAGGCAGTAATGATCCCTCATATCCAGTGCTCCCCTACTTTGCTGAGCCTCTTTGAAGTGAGGTTGAAAACCATGTCTCTGGTTTTGGCTAACAGATAGAAGTGAGATGCGCTTCTTTTAGTCAGAGGCATTTCAGAGGCAGTGTGAGCTCTTTACCTTTTCTCTGCACAATCCTGAAATCATGATGGAGGGAGCCTGTATCTCTAAGTCACCATGTGGGAGATAAGTTACCTTGGGGAATTGCTTGTCTGTGTTGGCTTTAAATGACTGGAGAAATAAATTGCTGTCATGTTAAGCCACTGAGATTTGGAGGTTTGTAATACTTTGTTAGAACAGTCCAGCTTAACCTGATTAATAAACCTCCTAGCCAGAAGACTCTTCTGTGGGAGCTGAAAGCTCAGGAGGGGTATGATTTGAACCTCTTCATGTCTCTTTTAATCTCTGGTTTCCTTTTAGTCCAACCCATCAGAAGATATGCTGGCTACTAAAGATGTGCTTAGGAAATTGGATAGTTTTCACTAAAATGAAATTTGGGGCTTTATATATTAGTTTCAGTTATCGAAGTGATCTTATTACTCGGATGCAAAACTGACTGAGAAAAGAGAGAAATCTAATTTTTGAGGAGGGTGCAGAGAAATGGAATAGATAATTCTATTGAAGCTACATGACTAAAGCATTGCATAGACTCCTTTTGCCTGTAAAAATGATCAGTCTTTTTATTTTTGGTTAAAAATCTGAAATGTTTAGCAGAGATTCTTACCTATCCTCTATTCTCCTCCTCCTTGTTGTAAGAAGGAATTGCATCAGTCATTTGCATTTTCCCCAGGGAAATAAGGACTCTGTTTCTTTTCCTGAGGATTTGGGCCATAAGCAAGCATTTCACCCTGTCTTCATTGTCCCCTATAACATCTATCACAGCACTCTGCTGATTCCCTGCATTCATCTGTTATAATCTTTTTTTCCTTCTTAAATATTGAAGTATTCAATATAATTGACTCACAATATTACATTAGTTTCAGGTGTACAGCAGAGATTGGATATTTTATATATTGCAAAATGGTCACCAGCATGAGTCTAGCTACCACCTGTCACAAAGTTTTTAATATTATTGATTATATTTCCTAAGCTGTACATTACATCCTCATGACTTGTTTATTTTGTAACTGAAAATCTGTATCTCTTAATCTCCCTTCAGCTGTTTCACTGAACCTCCCCACCCTCTTTCCTCTGGCAACTGCCAAGTTGTTTTCTGTATTTACACATTTGCTTCTGTTTTGTTACGTTTGTTCAGTTGCTTTGTTTTTTAGATTCTACATGTAAGTGAAACCAGACAGTATTTGTCCTTTTCTGTCTGATTTATTTTACTTAGTATGTTACCCTTTAGGCCCATCCATGTTGTCACAAATGGCAAGATTTCATTATTTTCTATGGTTAAGAATATTCCATTATTAACTACATTTTCCTTATCTATTCATTTATTGATAGACACGTTTCTGCCATATATTGGTCATTGTATATGTTACAATGAGCATAGGGGTGCATATATCTTATCAATTAGTGTTTTCATTTTTTGTTGAAAAAAATTACTCAGAAGTGAAACTGCTGGACTGTGTGATGATGATTCTATTTTTAAATTTTGGGAGGTATCTCCCACACAATCTATGCTGTTTTCTATAGTGGCTGCACAAATGTAATACCATCCCACCAACAGTCCATGAGGGTTTTCTTTTCTCCACGTCATCGCTAGCAGTTGTTATTTTTTTTATCTTCTTGGTAATAGTCATTCTTACAGATATGAGGTGATATCCCACTTTAGTTCTGATTTGCATTTCCCTTATTATTAGTAATGCTAAACGTCTTTTCAAGTGTCTTTTTGTTCAGGTTGTTTATTTTTAATGTAAAGTTGTATAAGTTCTTCGTATATTTCAGGTATTAACCCCTTATCTGATATGTGATTTTCAAATATCTTCTCTCAATCAGGAGGCTGCCTTGTCATTTTGTTGATAGTTTCCTTCACTATGCAAATGATTTTTAGTCTGAAGTAGTCCCATTTCTTTAGTTTTGCTTGGTTTTCCTTGCCTGAGGAGGTAACATGAAAAAAAATTTTTTTTCTAAGAATGATGTCAAAGACCTATGTTTCTTCTAAAAAGTCTTGGTTTCAGGACTTATATTTAATTTTTAATCATCCAGGATACAAGCCTGAGTAATGAGGCTCCAAAATTTGTGCTCCTTACACAGGAAAGGTCATGGATGGAAGGGGTCTGCCTCTCATGCATTCTCATAATTGAGATGGTTTTTTAATTTTCTCTTTAAAATATTGCTGCCAAAGCACAGTAATTTTTCACTTTAGACATTTTCAATAACAAACAACTCACTACCTTTTAAAGTAGACCACCCATCTTCTGAAAAATTTAGATTTTTGAACAGCTTCTCTAATTATTGAAATAAAAGCTTTACTCCCCCTGTTTCTATTTCTTTCCCTTGGCACAGGAAACAGCTCCAATCCTGCCTCCACTTGACAGTCCTCTGACACAGGACACCATCTACCATGAGGCCCCTGAATTCTCTCTTCTTCTGATTGTACACCCCTAGCTTCCTGATGATTGCCCATTTAAGACATGATTTCACATGTATTTGTCCTGGCCTCCAATACCTCTTCTGAAGGTACTGTAATGTACTTCAGTGTTCGTCTTTCAACTCACAGCTCTTCTTGAATTAAGCCTCTCAACTGAACCACACAAATCATAGTAACCTGTCCATTCCCTTTAAAGTTTCTCACCTTTGGCTTAGATTGTGGTATCTGAATATATTTCTTTTATTTGCTAATATGATGCCTTAGTTAGGTTCTTTGAGGTTTCAGGAAGCAAAGACAAAACTCAAGTTCAGGAGATAAAGAGTTGTGGTAAGGCTAGGTGAAAAAATGGGGAGCTGTGGGCCACACTGAGGCCACTGCCGCAACTCTGGGCACCGCAGGAATTTCAGGAGGTTTCCTCCGGGAGCTGAGCCTGTCCCTGCATCCCCTCTCTGCAGCCCGATCTCTACGGTGACTCAGCGAGTCTCTGGTGTGCACCTCTTCCTCCTGCCTTCTGCTGCTTGATGCTTTCTTCTCTCCTGCCCTTGGCTCCTACTGCTTTGGTGCTTCTTCCTGCTGCTTCTCTTTGTAGTTTTTCAGGTTCACATTAAAATATTTTAGACCAGAAAATGTGTAGGCTTCTCTCCCTCTCCTGATCCGAATTTCAAAATAAATGCCATACAGAGTTTCATAAGATAAATATAAATAAATCTAGGAAAAGTTCTGATTTTTTCCTCCATGATGATGAATTTTTTATAAAATAAAATTGCAATTATTTCTAAAATATTTTTTTTCGATACTCTGGTGGTTAGATATGAACTTGGTTTGCATATTTGGTAAACAGAATGTATTTTATTCCCTCTACCAACTGCTATTTCTTGCTTCTTACTATTTTTTAATAATCTTGGGGTCTCAAAAGGTCCAAGCAATGAGATCTGACAGTATCATTAGGTCACAATTGTGCCTGTTGGGCAGGGTCCCTGAGCCAGGCTGCTCTTGAGTCAGGCATGCCTTCTGTTACCACGGTTGCAGGGCTACCTGGTACTAAGTAACTAATTGGGTGGGTGTGACTGGAATCTCAGAGAAGGTGATGGGCCTAACAGACAGAGTGCTTGGCTGTTCATACATTTACTATACACACCACTGGAGGACTTGCTTACTGCCACATGCTACACCACGATCAATTCCTTCACTAGTGATACACTCAGCGAAGTTCAAGCTGTTGCATGTCACCAACCTTTCCAGAGACACTGGTCTTCACAGACTAGGGCTCCAGGAAGCCATGTGGCCCTGGCCAGGCTGTCTTAGTGTCTGCAGCTGGCAAGGGGGCAGGGGAAGCCACCAGGCTCTCCACCTACATGGACACTTTCACCCTCCTTTCATCTCCACCTGAGTTTGGAGGGCAGACCAGCTGGGAACATTTGGAGGGTGCTAGGATTGTTATGACTTTATGTTGGTTGAAGATTTTGGTGATATTGGATTAGATGTATCTATTTTTTTAAAATTTTTTCTACTCTTTAATTTACAATATTGTGTTGCTTCTACCATACAACAACATAAGTCAGACATAGAAAAATAAATTTCCTAGATGTGTCTATTTTTGCTCTAACCTTGGCATTGTTTTTCCAAGGAGGTGAGATCTGTGTGTAGAAGTAGTCCATGAATTGTCCATGTGAACACAGACATTGAACCACAGGCAGACCCTGGGGAGCCATCTGCTGGGCCCTCATCTTCCCTTGATGCTCCCTTATGCTTATCTGGAGGTCCCTTTGGTGGGCACATTTGAACTCTCCTGACTGCTCCTACTTGGCCCTGGAGGTTTCCCTTCTCCTTGCACTCTGCCTGTGACAACTGATGTTTGTTGTGGGACAGCCTGTCAAGTTGCCCAGTGGCAAAGACCTTGTATCCTGAGGTGCAAGGTTGGGGAGGTTGCTGGTAGGTTGGGGAGAAAATGTGGATTGTTTTTATTTTCCTGCCTGGGAGTAATTATACAGGAAAGCGATGTCCTGGGCATGTTCCCCCACCAGCAGCAGCTGTCACTGCTCACGGGGGAGGAAGTGCAGGCTCTCCTCCCCTCCCTACTTCCCTTTCCCCTGTAAGCCCAAGGCAATAAAATCAAATCAAGCATTACTCTTTTTACATTAAAAATGCTCTTGAATTTGAATTATGGATTTAAGTGGCTCCTAAACAGAGTCCCCAAGGGGCTCCAAGTGCTGCCAGATTGCAGGGGAGCCAGCAGGACAGCTGCATCAGCTGTCCCTGACAGAGATGATGGCTTCCACCATGGGGGGAAACTTCTCCTTCCTCTGTTGGGGCAAACCAGTCACTCTCACTTCCAACTCAAGGTTTTTCTCACCTTTCTGAAATTGTATTTGGTCAGATTCCCTGCCCAGGGTGGGTTCAGAGAACTTCTTCTACCTTTTGCACAGCTGGATCCATTTACAGGTCACATACAGGCCCTTGATGTTGAGCCAGGTTATTCTCTTGGGCTTTGAAGACCCTTGATATGGGTTTGGGGAAGACTGGAAAAGCTACTGGTCTATAAAAGTCTTTGAGGAAGTGGGAGAGATGGGGAAGAAATGCACAGGGAGAAGAGAGACTCTATCAGAATTTAGATGCAATTTCCTCCTCAGGGTGGGGCTTCCCAGGTGGTGCTTGTGGTAAAGAATCCACCTGTCAGTGGAGGAGACAGAAGCATTGTGGGTTTGATCCCTGGGTTGGGGAGATCCCCTGGAGGAGGCATGGCAACCCACTCCAGTATTCTTGCTTGGAGAATCCCATGGACAGAGGAGCCTGGCGGGCTACAGTCCACAGGGTCGCAAAGAGTCGGACATGGCTGAGCACACGGTGCACGCCTCAGGGTAGCCGAGGCTCTCTGGAACTGGATGTGGGGTTCAATTCTGCCACCTATTTCCAGACTCTGAACTAACTCGCAATTCTCTTTCAGGATCCTCTCAGTCTTGCAGTGGTTCAGAACATCTTGCTTTCCTTCAGTGTCCCCCGGACATCTATTCATCAAGTCACCCATATTCCCACCAAAGGAGGATCTTCTACTACAAACTGATGCTCTGCCGCCCGCTGCATAAGGAAGGATACAGGATCAAGAGTGTGCTTGTCTAACGGGGAAACATCCCGGAGTAACCTTCTCACAGAGGTTTCTCCTTGGTTGCAATGAGCATTTCTCCTCCTGACACATCCTGTCCTCCAAACTGTATGTTATGCCAGTGGTGAGTGTGATTTTGGAGCTATTCCTTTATAGTATTCTAGCAAAATGATTGTGGAGTGTGCTGTCTGTGCCTAAGTCCTTTATTCCGCATCTTAAAATTCCCAGCCTGCCTTGCAACGTTTAGAACAAATACATTAAATGTATAAACACTTTGGGGAAAAAACATAGGAGCTATTACCTAGGATGAGCTTCCCATACATAGCTGAGCTCCAGGATCCCCTCAGGAGATTTGATTATTATTAAAACTTTTTAAATTTATTGTTCTTTGACTGCACTGGGCCCTCATTGCTGCACGTGGCTTTCTCTAGTTGCGGAGAGTGGGGCTACTCTCTAGTTGTGGCGTGCTGGCCTCCCATTGTGTTGCCTTCTCTTGGCGTAGAGCGTAGGCTCTCGGGTAAGAGGGCGTCGCAGTTGTGGCCCTCGGGCTTAGTTGCTCTGCAGCATATGGTATCTTCCTGGACCAGGGATTGAACCTGTGTCCCTTGCATTGGCAAGCAGATTCTTAACCAGTGGATCACCAGAGAAGTCCTCCTCAGGAACCTTTAGAGATTCAGCATCCTTGGGTTCCACCCCAGACCTATTGAGTCTGAATCTCCAGGTATGAGGCCTGGGAATTTCTGTTTCAAAAATTCCCCAGATGATTTTGCTGTTTGCTTGGCTTTGAGAACTCTTGGTGGGGGGGTGTGACAGTCACAGTCAAGAGGCGACAACTAAGCTCATAGATAAATCACAAGTGCTAGGTGAACCCCTGAACAAAGTTCTCTGGAAGCTCACTCCATCAGAGGAGCGAGGAGAGGTATGGAAAGGGAGAGATATAGAGTGAATTCTTGAAAGATGAATAGTTTTCCAAGAAAGATATAGGTGCAAGGCGATCTCAGGCACTGGAAATGCCACTCACCAAAGTGTGGAGGTGTTGAGGAAATGTGGGGAGTTGAGTAGGGAAGGAGAATGGGGTACCCTTGGCAAACACAAAGAATGAGTCTGGTATCGGGGCCCACAAGCTGTAGTGCATGGTTCAGAGGAAAGTCTAAAGCTCGAGTTTAGCATTTCTATACAGTGCCCCTGGGATGATGTTCAAGAGAAAATGAGAAATGGTTTGAGATCCAGGAAAGCTGTCTGGCTCGAGACCTAATTTTGGAAGCCAAAGCATAGAGTTAAGCTGCTAGGCATCTGTGCTGCTGGGTGCTGCTATGAGAGCTGCTACATAGACTATGGGGGTGGTCCTGGGAAACTCAGGCCTCTAAAACTCTGGAGGGCACCCAGCACTTTCTATGAACATAGTTTCAGGGGATTCTCATGTCTAGACAGAGTCCTCTTGAGGCTGACTCTGCAGTGGGTGCCAGTTGTAGGGTGAGGCACCTCATGGACTGTAGCCTGCCAGGTTCCTCTGTCCATGGGATTTTTCAGGCAAGAATACTGGAGTGGGTTGCCATTTCCTTCTCTAGGGCATCTTCCCCTCCCAGGAATCAAACCCGTGTCTCCAACATCTCCTGCCTTGGCAGATGGGTTCTTTACCTGTAGAGCATTGGGGCTTCTTTTGAAATACGATCCTCTGCTATCTTCAGCTGCCAGTGATCACAAATGTGGTTGCCAGGCTATTGACGGAACCCCTCTGACCACCATCCCTTCTTCCAACAAAGAGCTGATACCAGAGCACAGGATCTTCTCATTCATGGGTTTATTTGACAGGCACTTATTGCGCATATGCTCAGAGCCAGGCATTGGGTTTGGCTTGGTGGACATGAAGTTGAATAAGACACAATACGCACATATATGTCTGCTTCTGCCACAGATGTGATTTTTAAAGGTCTGTGTCCCCTCCTGTATGTTTTGTTTCTGAGCAGAGGAAGGTCAATAGCCTGCCATTTCTTACCAAAAAATGTGCTATGGGTTGAGTAAACCCAATGAACAAAGAAAATCTGAAGAATTTATTTTTAACTTATTTTATTCTTCAACAAAGAATTTTAATATTGCATCTAGGGTATAAGTCATTCCCCTAGGAGAGCTCTATTTGAGAAAAATTGGTTGAATACAGTTCCTCGTTTTGAATTATCTTTTTGGATAACAAAAACTTTTGGTGAACAATGATAATAATATGAAGAAATAGATGCTCTGGAAGATGCAATGTGTTAAAAGAGGGAACAAAAATCTCAGACATTTTTAATGCTATGTCCGGTCTCTATACAAAAACCTGTCAGCTTCATGCTGTTTTTTAGTCAATTTCACAGTGGGGAACATAGAAAGGCTGATGGTTTAAGAGAAACAAGTTCAAAGTTGGCAACACAATTGCTGAAACATTTTCTCCAAAGGAGGGCTTTTTATTTGTAGCTAAATATATGGAAATAAAAACCAAATGGAAGTGTAGGCGCACATATGGGGATGGGGTAGAGGGCCAGGCGATGCTTGTGGGATCTACAGCCTCCAGGGAGGGTTGAGGGAAGCGGGGAACTTTAGGCACCCAAACTGACTGTAAGTGTGTGGAGTGTAAGCTTTGCCGTCTTTCTAGTCTGAGAAAAGGGCATCACCCAGAGTCAGCACCCGATCCTCACCGCAGCTCTGCCACTACTCAGGATCCATGGTAGGTCTCAGGAAATATTTATGGAGTGAATAATTTGTTTGTATCTTATTAATATTAACATTAACAAGTTCTCTACACCAATGATGGTTCTGGCAGTATTATCATTCTCCCAGAGTTCAGCTATTAGCAGCAAACCCAAGAGAAACTTAATTGAATTACTCTTCATTTCCATGTCAGATTTTTTTAAAGGGAAGGGGACTATTTAAGTTGTAGGAACCAACACTTGACTCTCATGACCACCAAGTGTACCCTGGGCTTTGCCAAAGGAATGTTACTAAAGGAAGGCTACGAAGGGAACTTGCCGCTCACAGTGTGTCTTGTATACCGAGGAAAAGTAGCTGTTCCATCGACAAAGGAGGCCACATTAAATCTGGTATGGCTGGTGAATGACGAAGGGGACATAAAAGCAGCAGTGGGTGAGGACAAGATGTCTGTGGAGGTGTCATTTTTCTTGAGAGAAAAGGAGGCAGGAGGTGTTAAGAGTGTTGATAATGAAAGCAGGACTCTTTCCTGTCTACTGAATGTCTCAAAAGTCCCTCCTCTGGGAGTCCTTTTCTCTTTTTTAAAAATGTATCTTATTGCGGTATAGTTGATTTACAGTGTTGTTATTTCTGCTGTACAGCAAAGTGATTCAGTTATATATAAATATATACATATATATTTTTTCAAATTCTTGCCCATTATGGTTTATTACAGGATACTAAAGATAGTTCCCTGTGCTATATAGTAGGACCTAGTTGTTTAACCACTCTATATATAATAGTTTGCATCTACTAATCCCAAACTCCCAATTGGTCCCTCCTCCAACCCTGTTCCCCCTTGGCAACCACAGTTGTGATCTCGTCTATGAGTCTGTTTCCATTTTGTAGATAAATTCATTTGTGTCATGTTTTAGATTCCACATATGCGATATCATATGGTATTTGTCTTTCTCTTTCTGAATTACTTAGTATTAGGATCTCTAGGTCTATCTATGTTGCTACAAATTGCATTATTTCATTCTTTTCATGCCTGAGTAGTATTCCATTGTATATATGTACCATGCCCTCTTTACCCATTCACCTGCCAATTTTGATTGCTTCAGTGTTTTGGCTGTTGTGAATAGTGCCTCTATGAACATAGGGGTGCATGTATTTTTTGATTTAGAGTTCTTTTCTGGATATATGCCCAGGAGTGGGATTGCTAGATCATCAGGCAACTCTGCTTTTAGGTTTTGAGGAACCTCCATACTGTTATCCATGGGCTGTCTTAAGTTGCTTCGGTTGTGTTAGACTCTTTGCGATCCTGTGGACTGTAGCCTGCCAGGTTCCTCTGTCCATGGGATTCTCTAGGCAAGAGTACTGGAGTGAGTTGCCATGTTCTCCTCCGGGGGATCTTCTGGACCCACAGATCGAACCTGCAGCTCCTGTGGCTCCTGCGTTGCAGGCAGATTCTTTACTACTGAGCCACTGGGGAAGCCCACTGTTATCCACAGTAGGTGCAAAAACTCACATTCCCACCAACAGTGTAGGAGGGTTCTCTTCTCTCCACACTTCCTGAGAGTCTCTTTCTGATCCATATAATAAATAGGATGCATAGTGTTTCTATCCACCAGCATGTGTGCTCTTTCAAAGTCTACTGAAATGTGTTTGAAATATTTCCTCTTCAGTGATATCAATAAAAATTCTAAAGGGAAAATTGAGTCCATAATCAACTCACAAACCAGTTGGTTTTGTTTACCATGTTCCTTTGCTGCTCTGTTCGGTATATGTGCATCAGGGACAGCCCCTGACAGGCCCAGCTGGTCACTTGGATTACACGTGGCACAGATGGTACTGCACTCTCACCACACACCTTTCCTCACTGTGTGTTACATGCCTGACATCCCCAGGGCTCTTCCCAGAGGCCAGATGCTTTTGGCTGCCATGTGGCCCACACTTTTCCGGTCCTGCAGGAACCTTTCAACCTACCAGGTCCAGACTTTTCCAAGCCCTGCTTTTACATAACAAAGCTGTTCATTCAAAAAGTTGCATTTTTGGGGGGTGGTGAGTGAGGTGTGGAGTGTAGTAACTCCTTATTCCTAGCACATGCATGGGAAATTCTATCAAATCTTCCTGTATTTTTGATCTATTTCAGGCAACACCGTTTTATTGCTTTATGCATGCCTGCTAAGTTGCTTTTGTGTCCAACTTTGTGTCCCCACGGACTGTAGCCCATCAGGCTTCTCTGTCCATGGGGATTCTCCAGATAAGAATACTGGATTGGGTAGCTACACCCTCCTCCAGGTTATTGATTTATATGATTCCAGAAATCAGTCTATAGCATCCTAAAGCACATATATCTTGCTTTGTTTAGTAACTTTCCTATTCGAGGATTGTTATACCACTTTCCAAATAATGCCAAAATAAACATTTGTAAATGTTTATTTTGGCATTATTAAAATTCAATGGACATGAGTTTTGACAAACTCCAGGAGACAGCAAAAGACAGGGAACCCTGGGGTGCTACAATCCATGGGGTCACAAAGAGCCAGACGTGACTGAGCGAGTGAACAACAACAAGAAACCTTTGTAATCTACTGTTCTTTCTTTTGGATTATTTTCTTATTTAATTAACCTTAATTCTTAAGGTTAAATCCCAAGTCCAATCATGAATCAAGGAACTTAAATTTATTTTGGCTTGTACCAATGTGCAGGTCACTGGGTCCTGTCTGCAGCTTACAGTCCTGAGACAGAGAATCGTAGTGGGTCTCTTAACAGATTCCCATTCTGTGGAGTGGGGAGCGCTGTTTCCCATGTTGATCGGTGTGTGTGTGTGTGTGTGTGTGTGTGTGTGTGTGTGTGTGTGAGGCCAGAGAAGTGAACTGTCCCTGATATGGGTCTTCTTTCTGGAGCTTTTCATTGAGAGTGTGTGAAAACAGATGTGAGCATGGAGAATTGGTGTGACTGAAAAAATAAGGCAGCCTGTGATTTATGTTAGCAACTTTTATCTTTAGGTGTGTAGTCTCTGTGGATTGGTTGGATACCTTTCTGCCTGTGCTGTCACTGGTTTAAATAAATTGGCGAGGTGGGGGGGGATATCTACTTTCCCTCTAGATGTAGTGCTGACTGAAGTCATTTGCCTGGGTAGCCTATCCCTTCTCCAGGGGATCTTCCCGACTCAGGACATTTGCTTTAATATCGTGTTAAATCAACTGGGCAAAGCCTGGGCAGAGAAACCTCCTAGTCGATTCCCTGAGTGGACACAGTGGTGGTGCTGGGTCCTGAGGCCTGTGGAAGGTGGTGGAGCAGCAGGCACTCCTCAACTGAGAACAGTGGTGCAGAGAAAGCCAGAGAGAAGGGCAAGTGTTGGCAGAGATGGGAAACCATTGCCCAGGAAGCTACAGAGCCACAGCTAACCCCGGTGACCATGTGGCCGAAAACTCAGACAATCCCTTTTGTTCCACCTGAGGGAGGTGAGTCATCAGAGAGCACCAAGCAAAAAACCTCTCTACACACAAAGGATTCACCTTCTGTCTCCCCCCACCCCTGCTTTCTCTATCCTCTGGTATTTAGAAATAAATGAGTATAATGAAATCTAGGGTTCCCAGTGGCCCAGTGGTCAAGAATCTACCTGGCAGCGCAGGAGATGTGGGTTCGACCCTCTGGGTTGGGAAGATCCCTTGGAGGAGGGCATGGCAGCCCACTCCACTCTTCTTGCCTGGAGAATCCCATGGACATAGATGCCTAGGGGTAGCAAAAAGTCAGACACGACTGAACACACACATACACATATAACAAAAACTAAAGTCATGTTAAAGCCAGTTAACAGATTATACATATGGAAAGTATTCAAGTAAACATTATAGGTAAACATCCATGGTAAACATCATCCTTTACACAGGGTATTAAAAACAAAGCTAACAAATGAGATTTCACACCTTGTTAGTTTATCTTGTTAATCACAAATTGCAGGTTCTCTTGCTATGGATCTATAGATTCGTGGCAGTGAAATGAAAGCCTCCCGCAATAGTCTGCTAGGGCTGCCACGACATAGCACACAGATGGGTTGAGTTCAGTAACAGACATGTGTCTTCCCATAGGTCTAGAAGCTCCAAGTTAAAGATCAAAATGTCAACACGGTTCGAGGGCTCTCTTCTCAGCTTGTAGATAGTCGTCTTTACTCTGTTCTCACGTAGTATTTCTGTGTGTGTGTGTGTGTGTGTGTGTGTGTGTGTGTGTATCTGTGTCCTAATCTCTTCTTATGCAGACTGTTACGCAGTCACATTGGATTTGTTGTTGTTTAGTAGTCATGTTGGACTCTTTGCAACCCCATGGAGCACAGCCTGCCAGGCTCCTCTGTCCATGGGATTTCCCAGGCAAGAATACTGGAGTGAGTTGCCATTTCCTTCTCCAGGGATCTTTCTGACCCAGGAATTGAACCCAAATTTTCTGCATTGGCAGACAGATCCTTTACCAATGAGCTACCTGGGAAGCCCAGATTGGATTAGGACCCACCAAAATGACCTTCAGTTCAGTTCAGTTTAGTTCTGTTCAGTTGCTCAGTCATGTCAGACTCTTTGTGACCCCATGAATCACAGCACACCAGGCCTCCCTGTCCATCACCAACTCCCGGAGTTCACTCAGACTCACGTCCATCGAGTCAGTGATACCATTCAGCCATCTCATCCTCTGTCGTCCCCTTCTCCTCCTGCTCCCAATCCCTCCCAGCATCAAAGTCTTTTCCAGTGAGTCAACTATTCACATAAGGTGGCCAAAGTACTGGAGTTTCAGCCTTAGCATCATTCCTTCCAAAGAAATCCCAGGGCTGATCTCCTTCAGAATGGACTGGTTGGATCTCCTTGCAGTCCAAGGGACTCTCAAGAGTCTTCTCCAACACCACAGTTCAAAAGCACCAATTCATTGGCACTCAGCCTTCCTCACAGTCCAACTCTCACATCCATATATGACTACTGGAAAAACCATAGCCTTGACTAGGTGGACATTAGTCGGCATAGTAATGTCTCTGCTTTTGAATAATGACCTTATATAACTTTAATTATCTCTTTAAAGACCCTGTCTCCAAATACAGCCACATTATGAGGTATTGGGATTAGCTAATATGATTTTTGTTAGTATGAATTTTCACAGAATAGAATTTAGCCCATGTCATTTCTTCATAAGAATTTTGAGAAACATTCTTAAAACTGTACAAATTTTACTGGAGATAGTAGAGAGGAAAATTATTGTATTTCAGGGGAAAAAATCTAGTTTGTGATAAAAGCACTGAACTGGTAACCAAAATGAATACTAATAACTGCTTCTTGGGTAAAGGAAAATCAGGTTTTGTCACTAAAAAAAGGCAGATCTGTAAAATTTTCTTAGACCCCAGAAAATACTGAAATAGCATTTTAATGTGAGAATGAGAAAAGTCTTCTAAAACCCTAACCTCCTTGTCGTGCCTCACTTGTGCTCACTGAAGTCTCTGGATTATGTTTCTGTTCATATTTTGCACATTCTCATCCAAAGCCTAGTGTTTATGGCCTTTATAATACGTTTACTCATTAAGTGTTCCACCTGTGAATTCTCATACAGGGAAAAAAATAATCATTTTTACTTACCAACACATTACTTCTCTATATAAATTTTAGGGATGCAGGAATGCACTTCCACTAAGAGAGATTAATGTGTATAATATTAGGTGCAAGAGTGTTCTGGTCGTGGGCATTGTGCTATTTCTTTTACAGAAAGAAGAGATAAAGGGAGGAGATGGAGGAAGGAAAAGGAAATTCAAGCTTCCTTCCACCTCAGTAGAGAGACAAGAACCACCAGATCCTAGAATTTTTGTTCTAATTAAACCGCAAAAAGATGTAGACATGGGTATGGAGTTGGTAGAGCTTGAAAAAGAAGGTTGGGGTAGGAGAGGGGAGACAGCATATTGTCTGTGTTCTTGCTAAAAATCGACCTCTTCTGCAAAACCTGCCTTGAAAATTCTGACATTCATTTAAGCAAATTGTTATAAATTATCCTTTTCACATTCACATTTTTAAAGTTATCATTCATTTTAACTTCCCTTTGAAAAGTGATCAGCTTCTCCCCTTGAGTCCCATGGTGGACCTTGCAAAGTTCTGGGTACATACTTGGCAGGAACTTAAAATTTTTTTTTAATATCCTCTTTAGCCATAGAAATTATCTGTATCAATCAGACCACTAGCACAAATGGAAAAGAAGTGACATAGCAGCAGCAGCAGCAGCTACACACAGGAGGCTCACATTTTGGTGTAAGAGATGCTCAAACATCTTAATATCATATAATGCAAATGATATTTTAACAGAGATATAAGGAGTGATGTATATCCAGAAAAGAAAGGAACTAACCAGCCAACCCAGTTAGCTACTAACAGGCTAGCAGGCAGAACTGGTGACACTTGACCTGGAACTTGAAGGGCATGTGGGAGTTGGCCAGGCAGAGAACAGAGGGAAAAATGTGACAGGCAGGTGATAACATAATGACAGCAGAGGAGCATAAAGTGCACCTGATCAGTACACATTATCATAGTGAAAAGTGGAAGCCACTTAAATGCTGGGCATGGCAGGGAAAAACCCAGGCGTATCACTAAATAGTCACACCATGAACTTTTACATGATGTTTACAGAGAGATTTTAACATCATGGGGAGGTACTTAGACTACAGAGTTAAAAGAAAAGTAAGGGAATGTAATTGTCTCTATGGAATGGGCTCATCTTTTTTTTTTTTTTTAATATAAAAGTCTAGAAGAAAAATACACATTTTTTTTTGCTCCACTATATTTTTTGAACTAAACTTTTTATGAGTTTTATTATTTTAATAGAAAAATATTATGTCAGAAAATTAAAGAAAAGTGTAGAGCAGATTCTGGGCCTCCCAGATGGCTCAGACGGTGATGAATCCGTCTGCAGTGTGGGAGACCTGGGTTTGATCCCTGGGTTGGGAAGATCCCCTGGAGAAGGGAATGGCTACCCACCCCAGTATTCTGGCCTGGGGAATCTCATGGATAGAGGAGTCTGGGCTAAAGTCCATGGGGTCGCAAAGAGTTGGACACAACTGAGTGACTTTGACTTCACTTCAGGGCAGGTTGCAGAATGAAGACTGAGGCAAGGAATAAAATAATGCCATTTGAATGGACCTAGAGACTGTCATACTGAGGGAAGTAAGTCAGACAGAGAAAAACAAATAGGATATTGCTTATATGTGGAATCTAAAAAGTGGCACAAATGAACTTATTCACAAAACAGAGTCACAGAGGTAGAAAACAAACGTATTGTCCCCAGAGAGGAAAAGGGGGAAGAGGGATACATTGGAAACTGGGATTGACATATATACATTACTATATATAAAATATGCTGCTGTGTCTGTGTTAATCACTCGGTCATGTCCTACCCCATGGATTGTAGCCTGGCAGGCTCCTTCTATCTATGGAATTCTCTAGTTAAGAATACTGGAGTAAGTAGCCATTCCCTTCTCCAGGGGATCTTCCCAATTCAGAGATCAAACCCAAGTCTCCAGCATTGCAGGCAGATTCTTCACCATCTGAGCAACCCAATGGATAGGAGTTTGAGCAAACTCTGGGAGATAGTGAAGGTCAGGGAAGCCTGGCATGCTGCAGTCCATGGGGTTGCAAAGAGTCGGACATGACTGAGTGACTAAAACAACAAAATAAAATAGATAATTAATAAGGACCTACTGTATAGAATCAGAGAAGGCAATGGCAGCCCACTCCAGTACTCTTGCCTGGAAAATCCCATGGACAGAGGAGCCTGGTAGGCTGCAGTCCATGGGGTCAATAAGAGTCTGATACAACTGAGTGACTTCACTTTCACTTTTCACTTTCATGCATTGGAGCAGCAGTATAGCATAGGGAACTCTACTCAATACTCTGTAATTGAGTCCCATTGAGTGGATATATGTATATATGTAACTGATTCACTTTGGCGTAACCTGAAACTGGCCCAACATTGTAAATCAACTGCTGCTGCTGCTGCTGCTAAGTCGTTTCAGTAGAGTCCGACTCTGTGTGACCCCATAGATGGCAGCCCACCAGTCCAATAAAATTTATTAAAAAAAAAGACTGTGGGAGGGCAATGAGCCCGGTGGGCCATGCTGCTGTGGTCACTTACTTATCCTGTGGGTAACAGGGAATTACAATAACTCCAGTCTCATACTGAACACTGAAGAGCTGAGTTAAAATAGAAAAAAATGACTCATAAAGGGTAAAATATTAAGCTTTTCTCACACATTAATTCTTTCCCTTGAGTTACAGTGGAGTTGCATGCTACTAGGTGTGTAAAGACTGTGGGGCCTGGTTTTCTGTGACTTCTTTTGCCTCTTGATAAACCCTACCCAGCAATTCTTTCCTCTAGAGTGGGAGTAAATTACTGCTGCTTCTACTGAACACTAGAAGAGGTGCTTGGCTTGTATTTACATAAATTATACATATATTTCTATTTTGTCTTTCTACCTGTGTATAACTCAGTTTGGTATAATGGCTTTTCTGGCAAAAAGCTATGTACTAATGGACAGGGATTTAGGATTTCTAGGTTTTGAAGGGAATAGAGGGACAATGGGTTTGAGATGGTTTTTGCCATTATGGAGTGCTTTCCTGGAATATCCTGGGAACCAGAAGGAGACCTTCAGTATTGGGGTTGAAAGACCACTAGTAAAGATGGAGGGACCCTAAGCTCATACATGGGTTACCTGTTTCTCTAGTATTTTTCCCCTAGGGTTGGAATGAACATTGTACCAGAGTCATATTTTTATGATATGACATCAGTATGTCCATATTTGCTAGATTTTATTCAGATCAGTGGCCCCCCTGCAAAAAAAAATCAAGAATGACAAAATCTGACTTTGTTTCCACAGAGCCGTCCACTCGAGGCCGGGCTAGTTGCATCAGGCTCAGAGGACAGAGGCTGCGGCCGCACCTTCTCCCTTCCACCCTTCCGACAGCAGCACTGTGGAAACGATCCCACGGCTCCTCGCTTCTGCCCTCTGTCCCCCGTCAGTGGGCGCAAGCAGCCCTCAGAGAAAAGTCTCCAGGCATAGCAGAGAGAGGGGTCTGCAATTGTGCTGATGGTTTACAGAGCGTGCTAGGGGCTTCAGATATCCCAGCAGTGAGTTTCCCTGGGATGAATGTGTAGCTACACAGAGCACATTACTGCCAGGAGACTGGTTAAGATCAGACTGTTAGGAAAATACTTCACTAATATCTCTACCTCACTACAGCCCAATTAAGTTTGCAAAAGTTTCCAAAAAACCCAAAAAACTCCTGTTATCAGAATTGAATGAATAAAAAGCCTAGGCTCAAAGTTTAAGGAACTTAGCCAGTCTCCTCTCCTCGCTGGTCAGGGGCAGAACAGGGGCTAAAACTCAGCTCCCCAAGTCTCCCTTTGTGGTGGTTGTTGGTAGTCATGTCCGACTCTGCAACCCCATGGACTGAAGCACGCCAGGCTTCCCTGTCCTTCACTATCTCCCTGAGTTTGCTCAACCAACCATCTTGCCCTCTGTCGTCCCTTTCTTCTCTCGCCTTTAATCTTTCCCGGCATCAGGAACAAGTCGGCTCTTCATTTCAGGTGGCCAAAGTCTTAGAGCTTCAGCATTGGTCCTTTCAATGAATATTCAGGGTTGATTTCCTGAATTGATTGGCTTAATTCCTTGCAGTCCTAGGTACTCTCAAGAGTCTCAAGTCTCCCTAGACTATTCTAAAGGTGCTACTGAAGCTTACCTCCATTATTTCTATTAGGAACATGATAACACTTTCATCTTTTTCTCTTTTAAGACAGTGGCATTAATATGTTTGAAATGTTTTTTCCCATTTAGATTCCAAAAAAGCTGGTGATACCCTTTTTTTTTAGAGATGCTAGCTGCTGCACATTGATTGAGCAGGCTAAAGCTGAAATGTGAAAAGTGCTTTTCCCCAGACAGTTAGAATACATAATGAAGATGGAAATTTCCAAGACCTGAATCCCCAAACCCAGGCTCATCTCCCTTCTCTCCTTGAAATACAAAAGTAAACCAGCAAGATTTTAAAAACTGGACTCAAATAAATATTCATCATTTTTCTTCCTCTATTCTGGGTCCTATGGAGTAATACATGGTACTCTTTGCACTGGCACTCAGATATTTAAGTGTGTAAGTGAGAAAGTGTGTGTGACAACTTATGTGACTGCATGGATGTATGTGTGAATGTGTATATGATTATGAGTGTGTGTAACTGTAAGTACATGTGAGTGAATGAATGTGTGTGTAAATGCATATGTATGAATGCTGCTGCTGCTGCTAAGTTGCTTCAGTCCTGTTTGACTCTGTGCGACCCCATAGACAGCAGCCCGCCAGGCTCCCCCGTCCCTGGGATTCTCCAGGCAAGAACACTGGAGTGGGTTGCCATTTCCTTCTCCAGTGCATGAAAGTGAAAAGTGAAAGTGAAGTCACTCAGTTGTCCGATTCTGCGACCCCATGGACTGTAGCCTACCAGGCTCCTCTGTCCAAAGGATTTTCCAGGCAAGAATACTGGAGTGGGGTGCCATTTCCTTCTCCTATGTATGAATATGTAGGCATTTAGTTGTATATAGGAGCTGAGATATTTATTTCTTTGAAAACAAGTCAAATTTCTAAGGACCTTTGACACACTTATTTTCAGTGCCTTTTAGAAGGGAAATTGCATCCATATTGACAGTACAGTTTTCAGAAGAGTGGTTTTGATAGGTTGAGGACACATCGATGGTATTTAAAGATGTTTGGCAATATCAGGAAATATTTGCCTTCATTTCTTCACTGTTCCAAGTTCTGATATAAGCACCAAGGCACATGTTAAAGGCCAAGATTTTACATTCAAATACAGCAAAGCCTTTATTTATAGGAAAGATATCCATTCCAGTCTTGCCTTCTTGCATTTAAAATCTCACACTGCAGCCAAAATGACTTCAAATCCATGATTAGATATGTCACTCTTTACTTAAATATCTTTAATTGCTTCTTCAGAGAACAAATATGGGTTTCCTACCCAATTCATCCCCTGATTCCAAATTATTTTCCTTTAATTGAAAGTCCCTACCCTCAATGTCCCTACCCTCAAAGCTCAAGTCCTGCTCCAGAGAAGGATGCTGAAAACTTAAGGCCACCGCCACCTTCACCTTTATGATAAGTCTCATATCCACAGTCATTGGCGCAAGGCTGAAGTGTGCTCTTAGCTGGGGAAACAGAGTGCATCTCAGGACCCTTTCTTGAAATTCTGGGACCTGTCACATTTTCCTTTGGAATGGAGTCGAAGCAGATGCAACCCTAGGAAATGAAATCATGAAACCAGAATGCTAGGCAGCTTTGAGAAGACTTGATTGTTCAGAAAGTGAAGTGAAGGAAAAGAGGCTATTACAACAGTCTTGAAACTCACCTACTTCAGGACTCCTGGGATACTTGAGCATTATTGGGGAGAGTGCCAGTGACTCCACCCCTGCCCTTTCTTGCTCAGTCTCATTCGCCTCTTGCCTGAAAGCATCTCTAGGTGAGTAGTGGGCCCCAGTCTCCACTCATGCATGTCTGCAACTCAAGAGGATGCTGGCCTGTTCTCCTAGGTGCTCCCTCCCTGTGCTCCTCTTTGGAAGGGTGAGCCTGCGAGGCTCTGCAGCTTGGCTGCATCTAGATAAGGAGCCTGCTCTTATCTAGAGTCAGCCTCTTCTCCCTGCAGGCACATCTAACCTCCCACGAGGAGCTCTCTGAGCTCTCCATCCCTTGCTTCCAGAGTGGGGAGAACCAAAGCTCTCTCTTCAGGGCTCTTTAATGCCTTCCTTCTGGACTGGTATTTTGTTTCTTACACAGCACATGGAGGTGAATGAAGGCCTGGGAGGGGTGACCTTTTGTATCTTTCAGCAATTCTGACAAAATATGTCCAACAGCTTCTCTTTAGTATATGGGAACATTATCACTAATTACCCTCAGCATTGGGACTTAAGTCAAAAATTCTGAGACAAGAAGAAAAATACTATTCAATCTCCTATGATATGTCTCAAGACAAAAGGTACATGTTAAAGACTCCCATTGTGAAAATATTTTTAACTGATACATTATAAATGTACAGTGTTTCATAGACTAATAAAAAGCATACATGGATTTCTAATTAGCAATAAAAAGACCTTTTCCAGAAATACTTTGTTGAGTAAAAAGCAGATGTTGCGAAATCAAACGGTTCAGGCAGATAATACAAGTAAGCAGAATGGGTTTGTGTAAGGCAGTAGAGAAGGTAGAGGGGACCATGGTGAATCAGAGGCACCAGGTTCTATCTGAAAATATCAGCTGCCACTCAACTCCAGAGATTTTGTTTCATGAAGAAATATGGTCCTAAACTTAGGAGATCTTATTATTTCTTAGGAGAAGATGGAAATATATTTTTAAATTATGTATTTTTATTTTTTGGTTGTGCTGGGTCTTCTTGCTATATGGAGGTTTTATCTAGTTGTGGTGAGCAGAGGCCTCTCTTTTTATGGTGTGTAGGTTTCTCTTGTTTCAGAGCACAGGCTCCAGGCACATGTCCTTCAAAAGTTGCAGCACCAGAGGCTCAGTTGTTGTGATGTGGGGGCCCCAGAGTGTGCAGGCTTCAGGAGCTGTGGCACAGGGCCCAAATTGCTCAAGGCATGTGGAATCTTTCTGGACCAGGGATTGAACCCATGTCCCCTGCATTGGCAGGTGGATTCCCATCCACTGGATGACCAGGGAAGTCCTGGAAATCCATTTTTGAAATGTAAAGTGTTCCAAATGTTAGATGATGGCGACAGATTAAATAAAAAAAAACATACCTATTGGGCCCAACAAAAGCCTAGCAACTGGCCAAGCTTGGTACTTGGACCAATAATTTACCCCCTCTGAGAAAGTGCTATGTAAATATTGTTTGTTATAATAATGGAGTTGATGAATGCTGTATCAACATTTTGTAAACAATGCTCCAAAATAGTAACCCATACATTTCAGTGATCTAAAAAATGCCAATCTCATCCCATTCTCCCGAAGCTCAGCTCAGCTTTCCAAGGTTGCCTTGCTGGGAGGGCAGACTCTGCAGGGATTGGATGGATGCTGTGTGCTAAGTCACTTCAGTGAGTCCAACTCTTTGCCAGCTTATGGACTGTAGCTTGCCAGGTTCCTCTGTCCATGGCATTTTCTAGGCAAGAATACTGGAGAGGGTTGCCATGCCCCCCTCTAGGAGATCTTCCCGACTCAGGGATCTAACCTGCATCTCTTACATCTCCTGCATTGGCAGGTGGGTTCTTTACCACTAGTGTAGTGACTGGATTCAGTTCAGTTAAGTCATTCAGTCATGTCTGACTCTTTGTGACCCCATGAATCACAGCACGCCAGGCCTCCCTGTCCATCACTAATGCCTGGAGTTCACTCAAACTCACATCCATTGAGTCAGTGATGCCATTCAGCCATCTCATCCTCTGTCATCACCTTCTCTTCCTGCCTACAATCCCTCCCAACATCTTCGCATGAGGTGGCCAAAGTACTGGAGTTTCAGCTTTAGCATCATTCCTTCCAAAGAAATCCCAGGGCTGATCTCCTTCAGAATGAGATGAGTTTAAGTCCAAGGGACTCTCAAGAGTCTCCTCCAACACCACAGTTCAAAAGCATCAATTCTTCAGTGCTCAGCTTTCTTTGTAGTCTAACTCTCAGATCCATACATGACCACAGGAAAAACCATAGCCTTGACAAGAGGGACCTTAGTCGGCAAAGTAATGTCTCTGCTTTTGAATATACTACCTAGATTGGTCATAACTTTCCTTCCAAGGACTAGGCATCTTTTAATTTCTTGGCTGCAGTCACCATCTGCAGTGATTTTGGAGCCCCCCAAAATAAAGTCTGATGCTGTTTCCACTCTTTCCCCATCTATTTCCCATGAAGTGATGGGACCAGATGCCATGATCTTTGTTTTTTGAATGTTGAGCTTTAAGTCAAAATTTTCACTTTCCTCTTGCACTTTCATCAGGAGGCTTTTTAGCTCCTCTTCATTTTCTGCCATAAGGGTGGTGTGAACTGCATATCTGAGGTTATTGGTATTTCTCCCAGTAATTATGATTCCAATTTGTGCTTCACCAGCCCAGCATTTCTCATGATGTACTCTGCATAGAAGTTCAATAAGCGAGGTGACAATATACAGCCTTGACGTACTCCTTTTCCTATTTGGAACCAGTCTGTTGTTCCATGTCCACTTCTTACTGCTGCTTCCTGACCTGCATATAGGTTTCTCAAGAGGCAGGTCAGGTGGTCTGGTATTCCCATCTCTTTCAGAATTTTCCACAGTTTATTGTGATCCACACAGTCAAAGGCTTTGGCATAGTCAATAAAGCAGAAATAGATGTTTTTCTGGAACTCTCTTGCTTTTTCCATGATCCAGCATGCTTCCTGACCTGCATATAGGTTTCTCAAGAGGCAGGTCAGGTGGTCTGGTATTCCCATCTTTTTCAGAATTTTCCACAGTTTATTGTGATCCACATAGTCAAAGGCTTTGGCATAGTCAATAAAGCAGAAATAGATGTTTTTCTGGAACTCTCTTGCTTTTTCGATGTTCCAGAAGATGTTGGCAATTTGATCTCTGGTTCCTCTGCCTTTCCTAAAATCAGCTTGAATATCTGGAAGTTCACAGTTTACATATTGGTAAAGCCTGGCTTGGAGAATTTTGAGCATTACTTTACTAGCATGTGAGATGAGTGCAATTGTGCGGTAGTTGGAGCTTTCTTTGGCATTGCCTTTCTTTGGGATTGGAATGAAAACTGATCTTTTTCCAGTCCTGTGGCCATTGCTAAGTTTTCCATATTTGTTGGCATATTGAGTGCAATGTTTTCACAACATCATCTTTCAGGATTTGAAATAGCTCCACTGGAATTCCATCACCTCCACTAGCTTTGTTCATAGTGATGCTCTCTAAGGCCCACCTGACTTCACATTCCAGGATGTCTGGCTCTAGGTGAAGGGTGGACCCTAATCCTAAGTGCTTATGATTCTCTAGGGCTTTAAAAAACTATCACTGAGCCCTGTGCTGTGAGCCTGGCCCTGCATGGAGCATTTTTCAGTGTGGAATCTCATTTCAGCTTTACCACAAGTTATAAAACAGGCGTGGTGTTAAAGCAGAAGAAGCTGAACACGGAAACGCTGGGTGCCTTTTCCACAGATCAAGATTTGAACCCCGTAGTCCATTCTTCCCCAATTACCCCAAACTGCCTCCTGACAATGTGTTTATCCCTGAGTGCAATGGGGTATGAGTGAAAGCACAAGAAAAAGATCTGCGTTTTAATTCTAGAAAGATTGAAGGCAAAGGAGAAGGGAGTGGCAGAAAATGGTTAAATAGCATTACGGACTCAATGGACATGAACTGATGACATGAACTCTAGGAGACAGAGAAAGACAGGGAAGCCTGCTGTGGCCTGGTGCAGTCCTTGGGGTCACGAAGAGTTGGATGCAACTTAACAGCTGAACAACAACAACAACAGAGTTGTAAAGACCACCCTTAGTAGCTGTGTGGCTTCGACAGGTTGCTTAACATTTCTGAGGACTCAGTTTTCCTCTCTAGTCCAACAGCACAGATAATACCTGCCCTGCCTATCTGTGATATTGTGCATGAGAATCAAACCAGATAACATACTGAAAAGCTTTTTGCAAAATGTAAAGTGCCAAAAAATACAAAGCATCATAGTGGGAGCGTATCTGCTGTCCCAAACTACCAGCAAGGAAATTTATAAAGATGTAATTCATCAGCTTACCTTCATTAGTGTATGTTGGGGGGAATAATTAATTCTAAAACTAGAAATATTTGACCCACCTCAAAATATGACCATCTGATAATATGTGTGTGAAAACAAGGACAGGGCTTCCAACTTGCTTTTGGAAGTTAAATAAAACTTTAAGCCAATAAATTGTGAGAGTGAGGGTTTCCTCTCATAGTGCCCTCTATCTTGTATTTATATTACAATCTAACTACTATGAGTGCAAGGAATTAAGAGGTACAAAGTATTATGAATAAAACAAGCTAAAAGGATATATTGTACAACACAAAGAATATAAGCAATATTTTGCAATAACCGAAAATGGAGTATAACCTTTAAAAGTGTGAATCTGAACCACTATATTGTATATCTGTAACTTATACAATATTATACATCAACTATACCTCAATAAATAAATGAATAAATAGATACCACAGGTATTTTTAAATAAACATCTTCACTTATGAAGGGGTTGAACATCCACCTTTTCCTTCGGCTGGCAGAGCACATGGAGCTCCTCTAGACGCTCTCCGGCGTATCCAAAGTCGGCTTGCTTCCAGAATATTTCCTGGGCTGATTCAAGAGTGTCCGTCCTGTTTGCAAACAAAACAATTCTGTGATTTTCAACTTTTTACTTTTTCTGGACCTTAAATTTTCTAAAGGTTACATTGCTAGAAGTCAGTCATTATTTTCTTAAGTAAACTATCATAATTTTAAAAATCTACCCTCACTCCATGAGGTTACCAAAATAAGTTATTTATAGACTTACTCCCTGATAATAAACATACACAACGGAAATGGATGTAGCCAGGATCATTTGGAACTGAAGACAATAAACTTAATTACTGTATTTTCTTTGCCCCATTAACCCTGCCTGTATCAGAAATACTGATTATACTTAACTCTCTTCTCCAAAACTGAAGTCAGCCATCATCTCTTTTCTTAGCATATGATGAGGAAAAGTATTTTCTGTGAACCATACTGTTTTATCCCTCTGGCAGAGGAAATGACAGATATTCCTGTCCCAGTGGGAGACAGTCAAAACAAGTGAAATTACTCATGAATGTGTAAGCAAATTAATATCTAAAGGAATTAATATCTAATATCAAAAGAATCTAGCTGGGAATTGATGCTTCAGCATACACTGCAGAGAAAGGAAACAAGTATAGGGCAGGAGGGAGTCCATCTAGAAACTTACCATCCCATATCCACATAGCTGCAAGCAGGGTAACCAAATCTGAACTCTGGTCTGCAGGATTTCTCATAACCCCAGCAGTATTTCAAGTTTTCTAAGTATTTCTGGAACATAAGAGGTGTGTGTTGGACTGGTCTACCTTCTGACATTCAGAGAGGACTCATAGATTTTTTTTTTCCATGAAAAAAAACAAATCTTTCTAGAACTTTCATTTTTACATTTTATAATACATACTCCTGAAAGAGAAATAAGTAAATTCTAAGAAAAACAGTCTTGAGATGCTTAACAGCAATTATCTTTAGTCACCAATCCCTTTCCTGCCAGGTCTGTTTTCCAAAAGTCTGGGTTTTAGCTAGACTACCACAGATCATTTGAATTGGGGTTTTTTTTTAATTAACATTTTTTATTGAAGTATAGTTGAAATTTACAATGTGTTAATTACTGTTTTGTGGCAAACTGATCAGTTATATATATACACACACACACACACACACATACACATTCTTTTCTTAAATCTTCTTTGTATTATGGTTTATCATAGGATACCAAATACAGTTCCCTGTGCTAAACAGTAGGACTTCATTATGTATCCATTCCGTATAGAAAAGTTTACATCTGCTAACCCAAGCTCTCACTTCATCCCTCCCCCGACCCCCTTGACTGAACTGAAATTTCTTGAAGTAACTTAATGAAGTCAAGCGAGTAAACTGATTCTAAAATCAGCCCCAAGACAGTCATAAAAAATGGAATTCCTATGACCAAAAGGATAACAACTAAACTGAATGGATCAGCAGCTTTATTGATTGATCAAGACCAGCAGAGATCTGGGAATACTTATAGCTCCGTAGCCCTTGGGGGACACACAACTGCTGCGGGCCAGGAGGTTGTTCTGTGGGGCCCGTGGGGGCAGTGCCAGCTGGATTCCCAGCCCAGCCTGTCCACGTGCTTCCTGTGCCAGCACCATGGGAAAGGAAATGGCTCACAATGCCCTGCTTTGATCTCTGAGGCCTCGTGAGATGTCTGAATGGGCTCCAGTTTGAAACCTTTCCAACAACTCTGAAATAGAAGGAAGGCCACAGTAACAGTCTTAATTATGGAGAGACAGAGGTGTAGGTGTTATTACCAAAACAAAGTGCTGAGAGATCCTCTTGTGCAATTTAAGAAAAGAGAAGTGTGAAATTCTTCAGTTACTTTTAACTACATATTCTTTTCTGCATCAAATCTAATTTATTTCATTTACAGACTAAACAAACCATACAGGCTGCCTATTTCTTTTACTAGTGATTTAGATTTGTAATCTCACCCTTGTGAGCAGGACATACTTCTAAGCAAAGTTGAGTCACTAAGAAACATGAGATGAAATACAAACATCGACTGACCCATAATTACAACCAGGAGTCTACCTGCAGATTCAAGTTATGATGGAGGAACTAGTAAACCAGCCTCAATTGCAACCTCTTAAAAATATGCAAGAAGAGGAGAAATAAGATTTACCTTATAAGGACAATGTGAGTCTTTCCTGCAGACTGTGGCAATATGCCTGTTATTGTGCAAAAAGTAGGGAATATGCTCTTCTGGCAGGCGGAGGCTGGCATAGTTGAACAGAGCGGTGGCTGGAATGCCATTGACCTGGGGAGGAGCCTTGTCTTGGCCACTCACGGGGACCTCAGGAAGCAGTGCTCCAAAGACAAGCAGCATGAACATAGCAACCTCCAAACCTAAAGGTGAAATTGACAACATCCTCATTAAGACAGAGCCTTCAAAGTCAAAGGGGTTAAATTAACTTCACTACTTTACTGAATAATGTTCTTTTATTCAACAAATACTGACCGCTGTAGGCCAGGCACTGTGTCAGGAGCTAGGTATATGGTGGTGAATAAAACAGGAAAGACCCCTGCTTTCATGCAACTTAGAAGCTAGTGCAGTAGATACAAAATAAACAATCAAATAAACAGCTTCAGATAATGACAAGGGCTGTGAACCAAATAAATCAAGGGCCAGCACACTTTTTCTGGAAAGCGCCAGGGAGTAAATACTTTTGGCTTTATAGGTCAGATAGTGTCTGCGTCTGTCAGGAAAGCAGCCATAGTTATGCTAAGAATGGGGGGCTGTGTTCTAATAAAATTTTATTTACAAAGATGGGAGGAGGATCTTGACAGGACCTTGTTTGCTATGCCTGAGTAAGTCAGGTAATATGACAGACAACATAGTTAGCTAGTTAAGCATGCAGATTTTAAAGCTAGGCCACCTAGGTTTGAATGTAGCTGCAGCTTTCTAAGAAGAAAGACCTTCAGCAAATTATTTAACCTTGCTGTGCCTCGGCTTTTCCATCTGTTAAATGGAAATCAGAATAACCCTTTCTCATAGGACTCCCGAGAGGTAAATATTGGCAACATATCTAGATATATCTGGCACGTTAAATGCTATGTTAAGTGTTTCTTAAATAAAAGTTTAAAGCTACACGGGATGGGGTAGGGTTGCTAAGTAGCATTTAAGCTGAGATCTACATGATGCGGATCCAGGAAAACATGCCAGCAAGAAAGAAGAAAGGAAGTACAATGGGTCCGAGCAAGTGTGTACCTGCTGGATTAAAACTAACAGTCACTGAAGTATGTGAGAATATGCTGCATGCCAGGTACTCTGCTAAGTACAAGGAGGCAACAGGAAACTCCTAAGCCCTTGTGAAACTTTTCTTTCACCGGGTGTAAGAACAATGATATTAAGAGCTAAGACTAAGAAAACTCTAGGAGTGAAACCCAGAGTGCCTCAGAGCTGTACCCTTAAATTCTCTCCATCTGGCTTTAGCACTGAGAAAAGAGATAATGGTAATGAATCTTTCTGCATTTCTAATTCATCCCAGAAGGATTAAATCTCTTAAATCAGATTTTTTCTTTGTATTTCACAGATAATAAACATGCCATTTGGGGTTCATTTTAGTGATTTATTTGCTCTAGTTTTTCAAAGTGGTCTCCCCACCAGATGATAAAGCCCTAGTACATATTAGTTGCTTCCCAGCAGAGTCTGCTGTCACTGAAGCATACTGGAAAAATCCAAAGTTCAAAATCAGCTTTCAGTGAATATGGCTGATGGAGACGGGGCCTTTAGAAACAGACTGCTATGTTCAATCACATCTCAAGTTCCAAGAGCAAGCAATCATAACTGAACAGCTGGAATGCCAAGAAGAAATCCTTTTCCCTCTGCAGTAAATATAATTGTTATTTTAGGTATCCCCAAAGAGTATGTTGTTATTTGTAATACAGGTCACCTGATTTAATATTTTTAATTGAGACTTTTACCCAACTGTGAGTTCATAACAATTTCACAAAATTTAAAATACACATTAATAGTAACAGTGACTCTAATTATAATGAAACATTTACCTCTTTAATCCTCAGAACCACCCAGAAGTTGCTGTGATGTTTCAGGTATCTAAAATCTGTCAGAAACGAAACACATTACCTTAAAAAGATGTCAAAGAAGACTTTTGCATCCTGGTGATACTCTGAATTAAAAGAAATATTAAGAGAGAAGATAATGAGATAACCTGTAAGCAGAGGGTCTGGCATTTAGTGAAATAAGCCATAACCAGAAGGACTGGCTTATAAAACCTTTCTCTGCCTTAACAAATATAAGCTACTAAAAGTGAGGTAGCAGGTACAATCCTCAACACAGTAACTTAACAGGAAAAGATTCTAAGAGTGAGCAGGAAGATGACCCACTTCATCAGGCACCACTGGTAAAGGCCAACAGGACGCTCAGCAGATAAAACATTTCCAAGAGCAAACAATCCGACTGCTTCCCACCACAGTAATCCGACCCACCGAATGAAACTGCTCCCTGCTTTCAGGTTCAACAGGCAGAACGGCCAGTCTCTCCCAGAAATAGGTCACTGTTATGACCAAGTCGACTTTCGGTTAGCCAAGTCCATTGTCCTCTACTGAGCTCTAGCCATAACTAAACGCACGGATCCGTAAGCGATTTTTCCGCCAGGGGAAAAATCTAAAGGTTCAGATCAGAAACCTGGCTTTTGCAGAGGGCACGTACCCACTTGCATAAACTAGCAGGAGTGGCTGCTATGCATGAAAGCACAACCCCAGGGCCTGACAGGGAGCCTTTCCGGGGTTGAGTCCTCTTGCAGGGACAGCCCCTGAGGGACAGGCGGGCGCACTTCAGGAGATGGTGGTTTAGCAGCTGAGCTACTTTTTCCTTCTGCGCAAGCTGCTGGTTCCCCGCACCTCTCTATGGGGATACCATGACTGGATTTCCACTGGCCTAAGAAAGGGGAAGGGAAAGGGAGAAAGCTTGAAAGCGAAGGAGAGGTGAAACTCCGACACTGACAAGGAGCACAGTGGGTGAGATGGGACGACACTCTGACAGAGCTTGGAAAGTTTACAGGAGCCAGTGGACCGGTGAAAGTTAAACGCATGTGACACTCACAAGGACTCCTAAAACGGCTCGCCCCAACTAGCACTAGTTTTACGAGAAAGGAGGTTAGAAAGGGCCTGAGATGGCCAGGTGAGGTCCATCAGCAGTCTGCTGCAACGTCCGAGGAGCCAAAGCGGCGGGCTCGGTGGCGAGAGCCCCTCCGCAGCCATGATGCCGCGCTGGGGTTCGGGGCGCAGAGATTCCCGGGGACCGCCCGCCCCCAGCACCGCACACCGCACCCTGCCACCCCAGACCTCAGCACGCCTGGGAGGGGCCTGGAAGGAGGCTGCGTCCCGGCCTGGGAACCCGGCATGCTTCCCCGCGCGCCGCGGCAGGCGCCGTGAAGGGCCGAGCCCTCGGTAACGGGTGGTCAGGTCGGCTTCCCCACCTCCTCCTTCTCGGCGCTCGGGCGATGGAAGGCACGGGCGGAGCCGTGGAGAAGCGCCAGCCCGCTGGGAAGCCGCGCCGGGCGCAGGCAGAAGCGCCCACCGCGCGCCCGGGCGAGCCAGAGGACGGGGGGGGGAGGTGAAAGTTAAACGCATGTGACACTCACAAGGACTCCTAAAACGGCTCGCCCCAACTAGCACTAGTTTTACGAGAAAGGAGGTTAGAAAGGGCCTGAGATGGCCAGGTGAGGTCCATCAGCAGTCTGCTGCAACGTCCGAGGAGCCAAAGCGGCGGGCTCGGTGGCGAGAGCCCCTCCGCAGCCATGATGCCGCGCTGGGGTTCGGGGCGCAGAGATTCCCGGGGACCGCCCGCCCCCAGCACCGCACACCGCACCCTGCCACCCCAGACCTCAGCACGCCTGGGAGGGGCCTGGAAGGAGGCTGCGTCCCGGCCTGGGAACCCGGCATGCTTCCCCGCGCGCCGCGGCAGGCGCCGTGAAGGGCCGAGCCCTCGGTAACGGGTGGTCAGGTCGGCTTCCCCACCTCCTCCTTCTCGGCGCTCGGGCGATGGAAGGCACGGGCGGAGCCGTGGAGAAGCGCCAGCCCGCTGGGAAGCCGCGCCGGGCGCAGGCAGAAGCGCCCACCGCGCGCCCGGGCGAGCCAGAGGACGGGGGGGGGGCGGGTGAAGATTCCGCGGACGCGGGGCGAGTCCCACCTGGAGCCTGGGAAGCCGGGGCTGCGGAGGCGGCGGCGGCGGCGGCGGCGGCGGCTCGGGCAGAGGGAGTCGTCATAACCGGCGACTGCAGCTCACCGGAAACCTCGGGCGCCGGAGCCGGGCCAGGGGGCGCCCGGGAGCTGCCGGGACACCTAGGCCGGGCTGCGCCGGCAGCCGGTCCCCGCCCCGCAGGGGTCCTCGGGGCCGGAGCCGGGACCACGCGCGCACGACCGCACGCGGAGTCAAGGGGCATGGTCCGCGGCTCCCTGCGTTTCCCGCCAGGACGAGAACCTGTGTGCTGCGACCCCGACCATAGCGCCAGTGGAGGAGTAGGACTTTAAGAAACTGGACTGTCCTCCTTGAGAGGAGCGAAAAGGCGCTTAAGGGACACTGCGACCGGTTGCATAGAAAACCGGACTCCTCTTCTTCCTTCCCGTTGCACTGAGGTGGAGGGTTACTGTATCCTTATTTAGGGTACAAGTAGCCGCCCTCACATTCATTCTCTGAGCCTGCTTGTAGTTGGCTGCACTTTCTGGTGGTGAGAATTCTTCGAAGCCTTGTACATTATACAGTAGTCCTCTTATCTTTCTTAGTGACTGTCAGAAAACTCACCAGCTCAAATGTCACTTTGTGGAGTTTGACTTTTATCCTTTTATTGTAGTTATTTAAATTGCAATGGTTTATCTTACCATACTTATTTGAACACCCATCTCCCCACACTTACTCTTGGCACTCTCGGTCCATAAAGTATACTGTGTAGTGCAGAGCACAGTACAGTTGAGCATTAATTAATGCTTCATCTTGAACTGATCAAAGCTGATATCATCAGAATACATTTATGCTCAGATACAGAGTCACCGGTTTTAAGTACTATGATCATCAGAAAACACAACGGTTTGTTTCTAAATCTTTACATACTTTTCAAATAATCTTTTCAGATACTGTTTGGAGAACTGTTACAAGTTCCATTAGTAACCTGCTAAATGAGCCACATTATCTGGATTTCTTTTTTTCAAATAATCGCACTGCAGAAACATGGTATTATTCTAAAGCAATTTAGACTAACTCCTTTACTCTTCATGTAAGGTTTTGCCTCTAAAGGAACTACTGCTCTATTATAATTTCATACTTTGCCCATCCCTTACTAATAAGGACAGTAGCCATAAAAACTGCTTTATCAGGTTACTTGCCACCAACCTATTTTGTCACATACAGGAAATACAACTTTTCTGTCAGTTGATTCAAAAAGAACACACAAGCTAGTTTGCCTGTAAGTGATATGCAATAGAGATATAGAGACAGAGATATATAGATATGTAAGAACATATGAGAACAATATATGAGAAAGGCTTCTAAAAATAGTCTTATTACAAGAGTAGACAGGCCAATCCAACTGTTGCCAGGTGCACATAGTGCTATTTTAAATGGCTAACAATTAAGTTGTGGTCATCAGACTCAGAGAAGACAAAATGTAAGGGGGTTTTAAGAATAAGAGGTTGAGTTCTATCATACAGTAACAGCCATTCTTAACATAGAAATTTCCCTCCCAAAATATCAATGTTAAAGTTTAGTTTTAAATGATAAACTCAAATGTCTATTAATAGTAGACTGATGAATAAACTATAATACATCCATACAATGCAGAGCTAGGTAGGTGTAAAAAAGGACTGAAAAATATCACTATACACTGCAGGATATATTAAGTGGAAAAAGCACAGTAGAAAAACAATGTGCAATATGCTATCACTGAGGAAAGGCAATATATATGTATTTATGTATATAAATTGTTACTTACAAATAGAATAACAACATTAAAATGATTACCTATAGGAAGAAGGAAGGAATATAGGTATAGGGAACAAAGAAGATAAGTTCTCCAAATATACATTGTATAGATGTGACTTTAGAATCAGTAAACATTTTACATTATAAAACAAAAGTAAATTTTAAGAAGTAATCCTTGAAAACTGACAGTAAAATGAAACAAATCCAAATGCCATCCAGTTGTGGCATTTACCACAACAGGGGTACTAAATCAAGTGACTCTGAAATAGAATATGTTCATTTTGGTGAAATGTACCTTCAGGACTAAGAGAATTACAATAAATCACAAACTGCTTTCAGAAGCCAAATTACTGGTGGCAGTGTTGGTTGGTTGGTTGGTTGGTTGGTTGGTTGGTTGGGATAAACTATACAGGAATCGTTAAGATAGTATCTTTGAAGCTAAAACTTTTGACATGCAGTATAGCTATAAGCCTGATGGAAGCTGTAGTTCCAAATGTGAAATGGAGTTAAGTGTGAACTAACAACATATTTTATCCTTAAAAACAAATCTCTCCATCATCTGTTGAAAAGGCCTAGAAACAACCAACCTGGTATTATAGCAAGAAACACTCCTTGTACCCAGACTGTGATCTTGGCAAACACTTTCCCATTTAAGGAACATGGTATCCAGAGAAAAATGGATAATATTGGTATACCCAAAGAAAAATCATCTTAGACATAGGGCAGGAAATGTACTAGAAAAATCTGAAAGATCTTACAGGAGGATGCAAGGAAGCAATTAAAGGCTATGAAGGTCATATCATAAGGACTCAGGAACCAATTTGAGAAGACTCCCTCCAGTCAAAATTGGAATAATTTAAAAGCATCTATTGGGTAACTATAATGGATTGAAGCACAAATGTACTCAAATGTTAAATTCAAAAAGATCCAACTAGAGATTTTCCTGGTGGTCCAGAGGTTAAGAATCCACCCCGCCAATGCAGGGTACATGGGTTCAATCCCTGGCTCAGGAAGATTCCACATGCCTAGAAGCAACTAAAGCCCATGTGCCACAACTAAGGAAGCCCAGACCCTGCAAGCAGCAACAAAGAAGAGCCCTGGCTCGATGCAGCTAGAGAAAGCCCACACATCAATGAAGATTCAATGCAGCCATAAGTAAATAAATATATATATATATTTTTTTTTAATCCAACTAATCAATTAAATACACAAGCCAAAAACCTCATTTCTCATCTTTGATGACAGAAAGGAACCAATTTTAATTGTGAGATCTGGTAAAGGAAAAGAATGAAGCATATTTATCCTGCCTTTCCTATATGAATTATGATACAAGTATCCAAATAGTTGATGAGGAAAAGTTACTTTTTACAGAAACATTTCAGTTTTAAGTAAGTCATACTTCTGAAACTGAAACTTGCTTCAAAATAATATGAATTGACAGGAAGCACAAGCGAAATATAAAAAATAGAATGGACCATAAATTGAATGCTATTAAAAAGCAAATATTAGTAAGTTTACGGGACTCATTTACCTGCTATTTCTTTTCCGTAACTTTGAAATTTTTTATAACCATTACATCACAAGTTTGCTAAATGTGTTCTAATTTTGCCACTCATATATTGATATTTTGGATAGCTCACAGAGTGTTAGCATGAACTATCCACAGAATACAGCTTATTGGTTCTCTGATATACCCAATTACTTAAACCATAAGTGAAAGCTATTGAAATTTTAACCAAGCAAATTTTGACTAACTTTTTTCTTATGCTGTAGCTCATCTATATACTTAGTTTTACAGAAGAGCAGGAAGGGAAGCAGCATTGGATAGTTAATGATTCAGAGCTTGGACTCTGCAGCCCAACGGCATAAGTTATTTGCCATATGATCTTGAGCAATTGCTTAACCTTTTTTCATTTTAAAAATGAAGATGATAATGGTATCAACTTTAAAAGGATCTGAAGATATAGTACAGGTACACAATCTCTTTTCCAAAATCTTTGGTACCATGTATGTTTCTGAAATTGTTTTTAATAAAATAGGGTATGCACACCATCCAAACACTGTAACACCATGATCTGCAAAATGCATGAATGCTCACACTAAGTGAGATAAAGCCTGTAAAAGCCTCATGTTAGCCAAGGTCAAGCTTTACTACCAAAACACATTTGACAACAAGCTTATTTTTAAAAAGCACTTGGTTTTCAGAGCTTTCTAGATTTTGTGCCAGTGGATAAGCGATTATGGTCCTTAAACAAAAGCAAAGCAAGCACTGTGTTCCCTATTATCACCCATGACCACAGGTTTTTAACAATGTATACTGATAAAAATTAAGATTGTCATTTTAAAAAATACATATAGGCACGGAACACCTCTACCTATCATACTCAGACAATCACTACCTGTAAAAG
>SJYC01034400.1:0-10208 GCA_006408675.1 Madoqua kirkii
TGTGATATTGAATAGTTTGCCTTGGAAACGAACAGAGATCATTCTGTCTTTTGTGAGATTGCTTCCAAGTACTGCATTTCAAACACTGTTGTTGACCATGATGGCTACTCCATTTCTTCTAAGGGATTCCTGCCAGAATTCTGACAGAATGTGGTCCACTGGAGAAAGGAATGGCAAACCACTTTAGTATTCTTGCCTTGAGAACCCCATGAACAGTATGAAAAGGCAAAATGATAGGATACTGAAAGAGGAACTTCCCAGGTCACTAGGTGCCCAATATGCCTCTGGAGATCAGTGGAGAAATAACTCCAGAAAGAATAAAGGGATGGAGCCAAAGCAAGAACAATACCCAGCTGTGGATATGACTGGTGATAGAAGCAAGGTCCAATGGTGTAAAGAGCAATATTGCATAGGAACCTGGAATATCAGGTCCATGAATCAAGGCAAATTGCAAGTGGTCAAACAGGGGATGGCAAGAGTGAACGTTGACTTTCTAGGAATCAGTGAACTAAAATGGACTGGAATGGGTGAATTTAACTCAGTGATTGGGTGGTAGCATTTACTTCCTAGAGCAGTGATCCATGGAGTGGCAGGCCAGCACGCCCTTCATCAGAGGGTGGAGGAGGACAGTTCTCCTGACTTGCATATCACTGTCTTTCAATCAAGGAGGTGAGATAGGTGGGGAAAAGGAAGAAAGGTAAAAACTTGATTCCAAATAGAATCTTACCCAACAAATGAATGACTAGAAGAGTTATGGTGATACTTGACTCGGTTATCCATTTACTTTTATCAAGTGATTTTAAAATTCAGTCTGATTCATTCATTTTCAGTTCATGAACCCTCTGCTATGGAAATGATTTTTGCAAACATCTCTCAGGCCAAGAGGCTTTTGTTTAGGCTTCATGAAGAATCAGCAATGCAGTGCTCTGAGAAATTTTCCCCTCCGAGTCAATTTATGTGATGACATTAGAATAATTGTTTGGGTGATATGCAGAGAAAGATGCAGGAAGCAGTGGTTTCACATGAGAGCTTTTTGTAAGATGCACGATTCAGAAGGTCCACCAATGGCTTCCAGCAGTTCTTGTGAGGTCCTTACTTGTCATACTGGAATCTGTCTCATTCGTGGTGGGAATATCACTTTCCTGAATGTATATGCCTTTATATCAGCTCCTTTAAGTGGCAAAGAAGTGGCAGGCTGCTTCCTGGAGTTTTCCCCTCCCCTTCCCATTCTTACTTGTCTATCACCTGCTCCTGTCTCTCCCTCTGTAACTCATGCTTGTGTGTGCATGCAGATATATGCATGTGCACATTACATAGCATATACCAACTCTTAGATTCTCATTTCACCTCCAGACTGGTACTGGGAGAGGGTTTTCTTGGACAGTGTTAGCACTGGCATGGGGAAGAGGGAAAAATACAGAAAGGATAAACAGCATCTTAACAAAAATCACAGTTCTCATCAAGTTTAATCTTTTAGAATCATTCTATTTTACTTAAAAATAACTTTTCATAAGCAAGAATGCCTCTGGCTATGTTTATAGCTCTAAAAGAGTAGATACTGACTTTTTTAAGAAACTGGCTGACTTGATTACTGATACAGTTATTATTTCTTGAGCCTCTTAAGTGTCAGGTACTCTTTGAGTCAGTGGGAAGAGCACAATAGGAAAATACCCAAAACGCCGATCTTTCTGGTGGCTGTAGGTAAATTAGAATAAAGCACTGAGCTTCTCATCAGAGGGCAAATTATCCGTAGGTGACTGGTGAGATCAAGCGCCCATGACTAACGTGATTTGCATTTTAAGTACACAAACACTGTTTTCTATAATGAAGCATAGTTTCTTATTTTTTTTTTAAAAGTCAGAATCTTAGAGAATGAGAATAGAGATAGGAAACAGAGAATGGGAACACAGAGTCAACTCTATCATATACCAGTGTTAAAAAATAAACTGAGCATTATTAAACATTTTAAGAGTTTATTCTAACAAAAATCTATTTGAATCAGGCAGTATCCCATCTAGCAGACATAAAGGAGCTCAGAAAAGCTGTATAATGTTAAGATTTCTGTAGGCAGAAGGGAGAAAGAACAAGGGACTCACACACACAAAAAGGTGGTTGGTTATTGTAAGTTTACTTTCCTTTAGGGGGTGGCAAGATCTATCAGGCAGATTGCCTAACTCGCGCTGATCAGGTGATTCCTGATTGACTGGTTTCAGCTTCCATTTCTGGGACAGCTAAAACTGAACAAAGGTATAATTACCCTTGGTTTGGTGATGCAGGGCTTAACATAAACTAAATAGAGCAGGATACTGTGGGTCCTCCCTGGGGACAGATCCCCTGTGTCCTTCAGCTGCCTGTTGTTTGTAGAAAAGCTTTAGTCTTCTAGACCTTTCCCCAAAAAACAAATTTAATCAGAGAAGCGAGAAAATGCTGAACAAAGGAAAACAGTCAAGCAAGACAAAATAATAATAGTTTAGCCATGAAACAAAGTCACAGGCTTTTAGTTCCTCCTCAAGAGCTATAGGGTTCCACCCCTGGGTTGGGAATATCCCCTGGAGGAGGAAATAGCAACCCAGTCCAATACTCTTGCGTGGATAATTCCATGGACAGAGGAGCCTGGTGGGCTCCAGTCCACAGGGTCACGAAGAATCAGACACAGCTGAGTTACTGAGCACACACGCACGCAGTGGCTATAGACAATACCCTGCGCCACAGCCTTGAGTTGTTTTGCAGATAATAAATCCTCCACCAGGGTGGAAGAAGTTACTGGCATGCTGACCACAAGCATTTAGACCCCAGATAGTTGGAACCACAAGGTTGATAATATTGATTCCCAATTACCTTATCACAAACCAATCAAAAGAATGTTCAGGAGTGGACCAGGCACCCTGCTGCCCTCTCCTCACCTTGCCCTTCAAAACATTTCCCTGAAAGCCATTGGGGAGTTCAGGTCTTTTGACCACTAGCTGCCCTGGCTGTTCTCCTTGCCTAGCTCTCCATGGGGTGCCTTGTAATAAATACCGTGCTTTTCTTCACCACAACAGTCAACTCTATCATATACCAGTGTTAAAAAATAAACTGAGCATTATTAAACATTTTAAGAGTTTATTCTAACAAAAATCTATTTGAATCAGGCAGTATCCCATCTAGCAGACATAAAGGAGCTCAGAAAAGCTGTATAATGTTAAGATTTCTGTAGGCAGAAGGGAGAAAGAACAAGGGACTCACACACACAAAAAGGTGGTTGGTTATTGTAAGTTTACTTTCCTTTAGGGGGTGGCAAGATCTATCAGGCAGATTGCCTAACTCGCGCTGATCAGGTGATTCCTGATTGACTGGTTTCAGCTTCCATTTCTGGGACAGCTAAAACTGAACAAAGGTATAATTACCCTTGGTTTGGTGATGCAGGGCTTAACATAAACTAAATAGAGCAGGATACTGTGGGTCCTCCCTGGGGACAGATCCCCTGTGTCCTTCAGCTGCCTGTTGTTTGTAGAAAAGCTTTAGTCTTCTAGACCTTTCCCCAAAAAACAAATTTAATCAGAGAAGCGAGAAAATGCTGAACAAAGGAAAACAGTCAAGCAAGACAAAATAATAATAGTTTAGCCATGAAACAAAGTCACAGGCTTTTAGTTCCTCCTCAAGAGCTATAGGGTTCCACCCCTGGGTTGGGAATATCCCCTGGAGGAGGAAATAGCAACCCAGTCCAATACTCTTGCGTGGATAATTCCATGGACAGAGGAGCCTGGTGGGCTCCAGTCCACAGGGTCACGAAGAATCAGACACAGCTGAGTTACTGAGCACACACGCACGCAGGGGCTATAGACAATACCCTGCGCCACAGCCTTGAGTTGTTTTGCAGATAATAAATCCTCCACCAGGGTGGAAGAAGTTACTGGCATGCTGACCACAAGCATTTAGACCCCAGATAGTTGGAACCACAAGGTTGATAATATTGATTCCCAATTACCTTATCACAAACCAATCAAAAGAATGTTCAGGAGTGACCAGGCACCCTGCTGCCCTCTCCTCACCTTGCCCTTCAAAACATTTCCCTGAAAGCCATTGGGGAGTTCAGGTCTTTTGACCACTAGCTGCCCTGGCTGTTCTCCTTGCCTAGCTCTCCATGGGGTGCCTTGTAATAAATACCGTGCTTTTCTTCACCACAACCTAGTGGCAGTAGATTGGCCTTACGGTGCACTAGCAGACCCAAGTTTGGTTCAATAAGAAAATGAACTAATTTTGTGGCTCAGACGGTTAAGCGTCTGTCTACAATGCGGGAGACCCGGGTTTGATCCCTGGGTCAGAAAGATCCCCTGGAGAAGGAAATGGCAATCCACTCCAGTACTGTTGCCTGGAAAATCCCATGGACAGAGGAGCCTGGTAGGCTACAGGCCATGGAGTCGCCAAGAGTCGGACACGACTGAGCGACTTCCCTCTCTTTGCCACCTTGGGGACTTCCCTCATGGCTCAGATGATAAAGAATCTGCTTGTAATTCTGGAGGCCCAGGTCTGATCCCTGAGTCGGGAAGATCCCCTTGGAGAAGAGAATAGCAACCCACTCCAGTGTTCTTGTCTGAAGAATCCCGTGGACAGAGGAGCCTGGCAGGCTACAGTCCATGGGGTTGCAAAGAGCCAGACATGACTGGGTGACTAACACTTTAACTGCCACCTTGGAAAGGTCCCCCTTTCCCCCTCAGTACCCTTGCTGGTAAAACTGAGTTGACCCCTAAGATAGCACTCAGGTGGAATTTAGGCATCCTGCTCTCAGGCAAAAGCATTTTATCCACTGTATAGTGTACAGAGAATATTATTAAGTTTGGATGGAGTTAGAGTGGGGAAGAGAGAGACATGGCAGGCATAGGGAGGCCAGAACCGAAATGGAGACAAGCATAAGAAGTGAGATGACCCAGAGCAGGGCAGTGGCCACGGAAGTGGCTGCTCCTGCTCTCATAGTGACTGAATGAGACTGAGGCAGAGAGAGCCTCTCTGGGTCCTCACTAATCTGTGTAATGTGAATGAATCTGGTGGACTTTCAACTCTGGACAGATACTTATGAGAACCAGTCTGCCATCCATGTTTATTAATGAGCCAGGCAACACTGGCAAGTCACTGTGTTTTTCTGGGGTTCCAAGTTCCTAGCAACTTCCTGCGAAGCAACACAGGAGGTCCCACCATTGGCAAGTTACAGGCGGGAACGTGCCATCTGTCTGGAATAGAAAGCTGGCTGCCCTCCTCTCTAGACCTTTGGAACCTCCCCACCCAGTAGTCCACTTCACCTTCCTTACAGAGTTGAAAGTTCTGGTGTGTGCAGTTTGATATGCCCTTTTCAAAAGGATGTTAGAGACTATGCTCTAATGAAGATGTATATATCAGATTATAACATCAGACAGTGGCAGGGGACACTAGAGACCACCTAATCTAAGTCCCACACTTTGTAGGTAGGGACTCAGGTTGGCAACGATCCTCCATCTGACCTGACCTATGGGGGTTGGCATCATTTCATCTTTTCTCCACATCCACTCTGACTGTCTAAATAGTCTCTAATTAGGATGTATCTTCAGCCATAAAGTTGAATTCATATCTGTTTATCGAAAAGGATGGGCTCCCCTGGTGGTTCAGTCAGTAAAGATTCTGCTTGCAGTGCAGACCCAGGTTTGATCCCTGGGTCAGGCAGATCCCCTGGAGGAAGAAATGGCAACCCATTTCAGTATTCTTGCCTGGAGAATCCCATGGACACAGGGGCCTGGCGGACTACAGTCCATGGGGTTGCAAGAGCTGGACATGACTTAGCAACTAAACCACCATCACCACCATCAAAAAGAGTTATGAGTTTTCTTATTATTTTTAAGGTTTGTTGTACTAGTTCATTGAACTCTTGATTTGTGTGTGTGTGTGTGTGTGTGTGTGTGTGTGTGTGTGTGTGTGGTTTTTCCCAGCCGTGTTGGGTGATCTGGTTCACTGCAAATCCCAGTTTTTGGAAAAGAGAGCAGACACCCTCCAACAAGCTCAGTGAAAGGCAAATAACTGCACAGCCCCAAGGGTGACCATTCGTTTCTAGTCACTTCAATTTTATCACAATCTTATTTTCGTATTTGACTAAGTTTCACTCATTTTAGAATTTCAAGTTCAAACTCCTTTGAAGTTCTCTTCTGCAACCCCCCAGAGATCATCCCTGTTGATTTTCATGGCTGTGTGTGTGTGTAGGGAGGAGCATGGTCTGTCCTTTATAAGCCTCATATCTCCCACCCAGGCCCCCACTCCCCAACCAAGCCCTTTAGTCCCTGGGACAGAGGGAGGGCGAGGCCCCTGGGCAGACTCTTCCTTGGCTCATCCAGGCTGACCTTCCTGGTGCAGCCTTCCTGGGGTTGGGGTTCAATGTCGCGCTGGTGAGCACGGCATGTCTCCCCCCTCTGGAGCTCCCCACCCTGCCCGGGAGAGCCAGCTCGTGCTATGCACCCCCACCCCGCCCCTCAGACCCTCCGAAGACTGCCCAGCCCTGGCGCCCGTGCTGGGTTCTGCGCAATGCCCGCCTACCCCGTACCCGTCCCCCGCCCAGCTGGTGCACATTAGGCTGAGGACTGACGAGGCAGTGTGAGCTCAGCTACCATCTGAGGTGACCACCACATCCTCGGGGAACCCTGGCACCCTTGCCACGGCCAGCAGAGGGGTGTGGGCTGCTCTCCTGCCGCCCCTCCCCAGCCTGGACCTCACCTCTTGCCTTCTGCTGGGAATGGATCAGCACGTCAGGGGCTAAGCAGCCGTGGGCGATGGTATGGACTGCCCTCCTCTCTTTCTTGCAGACACCGCATCTTAGCAAGGGAGTCTCTTGGGGGTTCTCCCCCACAGTGGACCCTGGGGAGGGTCAGCACAGCCTGTCTCCCCACAGGAAGGCTTTGTTTCTCTCCATGGACACTGACAGACTCCCTGCCTCTTCTTTTCTAATCTGAGTCGGGGCGGGGGTGCTCTTGGAGCTCAGGTTGGTTTGGGAACCCTCAGGAAGCCTGCAGGTCCTGCTCCAGCTGCAGGTGTCCTCAGCTCTGTGAGCTAAGAAGGGGCCTTTAGCGCCTTTGTTCTTGGTTTTGGCCCTTTGCTCAAACGACCGGAAAACAATCCCGCTTGACAGCCTGCTGTTCTCTCAAAAGAGTGCAATCGTGACCCCTGGTGGTTGAAGGCAAGAAGTGCAGTCCAAATGCCACATAGACCAGCATACAGTTCAGAGGTACAGGTTTTAGTTTTAATTAGCAAAAATGTCTGATTTTTCTCTAGGCCTTCTATTACTGCATAAAGAGCTAAATTTTCTTTAAGAAGTTACTTCTTGTGTTTTTAATGCTGAATAAAAATTGCCAAAAATAAGATTTTCAGCATAAGTTGAAAAATAGGTAACATTTTTTAATTTTAATTTTAATTATTATTTACTTATTAATTATCCCAAAACTCTGTAGCTAGGTCATCTGGCTGGATCCAAGGCTTCCAATACAGGGGGCTTTGCATCCCACTGGGGTTCATGGATCCCTATTATATATCCTAAAGCCAGCACAAGTCATTCTGATCCCCAGCTCCCCAATTTTGTGGTTTAACTGCATGCTAAGTGTACCCCAAACTGTGCTTGAGAGTAACAAACCCCCTCATTACAAAGCCCTGAATGACGTTCTTTAAAGTTCATGTAATGGTAGGTTAATTATTTTGGCACCAGTGTCTACCTGGAACACACAAGCCAATTGTCAAACTAACCCTTTAGCAATGATGCAAAATTCCTTCAATGATGCAGGATTATAGAAATAGTCAATCCAGAGGATTTTAACAGAAAACAAACTTGCTTTTAGTAGTGGTTAAAAATCAAAGCACCAGGCTTCCCTAGTGGCTCAGTGGTAAAGAATCCTCCTGCCAATGCAGGAGACACAGGTCCGATCCCTCTATCAAACACAAGTTCCGTAGCCAGGAAATTCCCACATGCCGTAGAGCAAGGAAGCACGTGGGGCACAGCTATTGAGCCTGTGCTCTACAGCCTGGAAGCCACAACTACTGAGCCCACGTACCCCAACTGTGAAACCTGTGTGCCCTAAGCCTGTGCTCCTCAGCAAGAGAAGCCACTGCAATGGGAAGCCCATGCACCGCAACTGGAGAAAAGCCTGCACAGCAACAAAGACCCCGCACAGCCAAAATCAGCCAATAAATAAGTAAAGTTATTAAAAGAAAAAAAAACCCAAAGCACTATGACTACTCACAGACAAAGTGGGGAGGATGTTTCCAGTCTTCTGAGCACATGGAGTTTAACCACAGGATCACTTCCTATGGTCCAATGTTGGGGAACTTGTTGGACCAGACAACACCTCTTTTATTTCATGACCAAAGAGTCTAAAATGTTTTTATATCTGACTTCATTCACTTTTTGCAGACATATTAATACATGCTTTTTGGGTGACAAGGGAAATAGTAAAAAAAAAAGTTGATTGGAAGTAATTTACAAAATTACTTCTTCATGGGGTATAAGCAATAATTTTGTTAAAGGACTTTTTCTGCAAAATTAAAAAGATAGACATCTGGCTTCATGGTGGCTCTAATTTCCCAAATCTCTAAAGTAAAGTATAAATGGAATCAGGAAGCCTCATGGTCATGGAGATAAGGCTGTTGATCTTGAAGCAGAAGCAGCTGAGTAAAGGTCAGCCAGCAAGCAGGTGAGCAGGAAGTAAGGACCTAGATAGATGCTTGGAAGCTAATCATTTAGAGACAGTGTGACTGACCATTGTGATGTTTCTGAGTCCCCACATTACACCAGACACTGCTTTAACGCCCTGCTTTGTGGGGTCCCTAAAAAACCTCTTTGGAAAGAGATCTGGCCTTATGGATGGCTTACAAAGACTTGTTGTTTAGTTGCCAAGTTGTGTCCGACTCCTTATGACTTCATAGACTGTAGCCTGCCAGGCTCCTCTGTCCATGGGATTCTCCAGGCTAGAATACTCGAGTGGGTTGCCATTTCCTACTTCAGGGGATCTTCCTGACCTAGGGATTGAACCTACATCTCCTGCATTTGTAGGCAGATTCTTTACCACAGAGCCATCACTTTCAGGGTATTTTCCTTTGCTTTGTTTGGCTGATGCTCAGTATTCCACAGATACAGAGTCAATCTTTTATCTTGTGTGTATGTGAGTGTGTGTACGTGTGTGTGTGTGTGTGTGTGTGTGCATGTATGTTTGCTAGGGCCTGCTTCTGCAGGCACCATACTGTGTAGCTTCTATAGGAAGACCAGAGTGCTTCTTAAACTAGGGCAGGGCCTGGTCCTTCCACAGAGACCCATCTTCATGGCTTGGGCTGCCTCAGACTGGGTGGTGTAAGCAGTACACATTTATTTTCCTAAGGTTCTGGAGGCTAGAAGTCCACAGTGGACTAAATGTTTGGGTTCCCTCCAAAATTCACAGGATGAAACTCCAGTTGCAATATAATGGTATTTGGAGATGGAGCCTTCGGAGGTAATCAGGTCATGAGAATGGAGTTCCTTTGTAAGGAGGAGCCAGAGAGCTAGCTAGCTGTCTGTCTGCCCTGTGAGGTTGCCATGAGAAATTTGCAGCCAAGGGCCCCCACCTGATCTTACTGGCACAGTGAACCCTGCTTCTGGCTGGTGAGATTGGAGCACCTTCTCTGAGAAGGGCAATGCAGAAGCCACAGCAGGCTTCCAGTGTGTGTGATGCTTTGCTTTCAGAGCATGAGAGCTGGGGGGCCCTGGGGACTCAGTGGGGGTTCTGAGAGTCCACTAAGACTAGGTATCTGGGAAAGAGACACTGGCTCCTTACCCTCTCCTTCTTTGGTGCCACCTTCTGCCTGAAAACTTTTCTCCTTCTGGCTGGCAGGTACTCGGGCCATCCCCACATGCCTTTCCTCATGAGTGCCTTGGGGGGCTTCTCCCCGAGCATCACTTCTGCCCACCAGATCCACTGCAGGCTTTGGGCCCCAAGTGTGATTATTTTGTCACAACCTCTCTGGTCCTGCCCAGACCCAGCCCAGCCCTCCCTTTCTGTGCAGTCAGATGCAGCTCTGCCCACCTGTCCCAAGCTGGTTCTGCTTGAGGTTGAACAGTTGCTGCGTCTTGTCACTCCCTAATAATAGCTCTTCACTCAGATGCTGCGGAGTCCTCAGCTCTTGTAGGTCTGGACCATTCCTGGGAACATTTAGAACCTGAGGAAGCTGAAGAGAACACAAGGACATTGTCATCA
>SJYC01034402.1:0-28304 GCA_006408675.1 Madoqua kirkii
AGTGAAAAGTGAAGTGAAAGTGAAGTAGCTCATTTGTGCCCAACTCTTTGTGACCCATGGACTGTAGCATATGAGGTTCCTCCATCCATGGAAATTTCTAGGTAAGAGTACTGGAGTGGGTTGCTATTTCCTTCCTCAGGGGAATATTCCTGACCCAGGTATTGAACCTGGGTCTCCAGCATTGCAAGCAGATTATTTTACCCTCTGAGCCACCAGGGAAGCTCCCAAAGAAAGGCAATGCCAAAGAATGTTCAAACTACCAAACAAGTGTATTCATCTCACACACTAGTGAAATAATGCTCAAAATTCTCTAAGGTAGGCTTAAACAGTTTCTGAACCATGAACTTCCAGCTGTCCAAGCTGGATTTAGAAAAGGCAGAGGAACCAGAGATCAAATTGCCAACATCCGTTGGATCATCGAAAAAGAAAGAGAATTCCAGAAAAATATCTAATTCTACCTTATTGATTATGCCAAAGCCTTTAACTGTATGGATCAGCATAAACTGTGGAAGATTCTTCAAGAGATGGGAATGCCAGACCACCTTACCTTCCTCCTGAGAAATCTCTATGCAGGTCAAGAACCAAGATTTAGAACTGGACACGGGGCCACAAACTGGTTCCAAATTTGGAAAGGAGTATGTCAAGGCTATATATTGTCACCCTGGTTATTTAACTTATATGTAGAATACAACATGTGAAATGCCAGACTAGATGAAGCACAAGCTGAAATCAAGATCGCCAGGTTATCAATATGAGGTTATTGATAACCTCATATATACAGATGACACCACTGTTATGGCAGAAAGCAAAGAGGAACTAAAGAGTTTCTTGATGAAAGTGAAAGAGGAGGAGGAGTAAAAAGTTGGCTTAAAACTCAACATTCAGAAAACTAAGATCATGGCATCCGGTCCCATCACTTCATGGCAAGTAGATGGGGAAACAACGGAAACAGTAAGAGACTTTATTTGGGGGGCTCCAAAATCACTGCATATGGTAGCTGCAGCCATGAAATTAAAAGACCCTTTCTCCTTGGAAGAAAAGCTATGACCAACCTAGAGAGCATATTAAAAAGCAGAGATATTACTTTGTCAACAAAAGTCCATCTAGTCAAACCCTTGGTTTTTCCAGTAGTAATGTACGAATGTGAGAGTTGGACTATAAAGAAAGCTGAGTGCCAAAGAATGATGGTTTTGAACTATGGTGTTGGAGAAGACGCTGTGAGTCCCTTGGACCGCAAGGAGATCCAACCAGCCCATCCTAAAGGAAATCAGTTTTGAATATTTATTGGAAGGACTGATGCCAAAGCTGAAACTCCAATATTTTGGCCACCTGATGCCAAGAACTGACTCTCTGGAAAAAGATCCTGATGCTGGGAAAGGTGGAAGGCCGGAAGACTAGCAGACAACAGAGGATGAGATGGTTGGATGGCATCACCAACTCAATGGACATGAGTTTGAGTCAACTCTGAGAACTGGTGATGGACATGGAAGCCTGACATGCTGCAATCCATCAGGTCACAGTCGCTCATGACTGTGGACTGAACTGAACCGAACTGATAAATTTCAACTAAATCAATAAATAGAAATCTTTGCTTTCTAAAAATACAATTTAATAAATTAATTTTACCTCACATAGAAAATAATAATTGCATAATAACTTAAGGCTATCAAATTAACTTGCAAGCATTTTAAAAATAAATAAAAAGGAAAACACAGTTCCATTGTAAAGTGTTACCCAGACATTATCTGATCTAACTGAACAGACTTCAAATGAGTCACAAGCTTAAATGTCTATACCAGCCAATCCAATAATATTGATACCTGTATTAGACCAAGTTTAAAATGAAAAAGCAGCCATTTGCCTCTGGTCAAAGAGGTAAATCTTACCCTGTCTAAGGAACACAGCTGCTCCTCCATTTCATCTGATAATTATCACATGTTAACCATATCCAGTGTTGCCCAGAATGATCAAGGAAAGCTGGATATTCATATTTTTATGGGACATGCCAGGATCTTTTAGATATAGCAACTAATACACACAGACACACATACAGACTTGCACACAGATACACACATACACACCATACCTCGTTTTATTTTGCTTCAGGTTATTACAGTTTGCATTTTTGGAGTTTTTTTTACAAATTAAAAGTTTGTGGCTACCCTGTGTGGAACAAGTCTATACGCACCTCTTTTCCAGCAGTATTTCCTCACTTTGTGTCTCTGTGTCACATTTAGGTAATTCTTGCAATATTCCAAACTTTTAAAATTGTTACTGTATTCATTATCATGATGTGATCAGTTATTTTTGATGTTACTATTACAAATGGGTTACAATTCACTCAAGCTCAGATGATAATTGGTGCCTTTTAGCAATAAAGTATTTTTTAAATCAAGGTATACACATTTTTTTTTACACATAATACTGCACATACTTTATACATACTGGGAAACAAAATATTCCTATGACTCACTTCATTGTGATACTAGATTTATTTCAGTGATTGAAAACCAAGCCTGTAACATCGCTGAGGTATGCCTGTAAACACGAAAGATATATATACATACACAAGTATACATGGATATATATCAACTATATATTATTTAATTATATATATACATATTATTTTACATAATTGTTATTTTTTGAAAATGATGTGCCAAAAGAAAAAAAGTACCAATAAGCTTGATTTAGATCCAATAGGCCATCAGTTTCCAGCTTCTGAAATTAATCATTTAGTTCATAGAGTTGAAACTGGAATTATAGGCTTCCTGCCTGCATTCATTGGTCTTTTCTTTGCAGACTCAGGCCCTAATAGAATTTCTCCTCTCTATTCCATTTACAAAAAGGGAAAAAGACCAATTAATGTAAAAGGGCCATGAGGAACATGGAGAAAGGGAATTTGACCACATTAGTGAGTCAGCCTTATGCTCGTGATAAATTCGAAAACATATCCAGCATCTTAAATTTATCATTAGAGATGTTTTTCAGTTTTAAGTATGAAGTATCTTGGCTGGACTAAAAATGATTTGGAAGAATATCATACATGTAATTAAATATAAGACTTCCTCTCCCCACACCACAATATCTATTTGCATTCCCTTATTTGCATGAGATTAGGATGCAATAATAGCATTTTTATCTATTCTCTCTCTCTGTCTGCTTATCTACCTTCTTACCTATTTATTTATTGAGTGGCTATTCATATACTCCAGCAGGAAAATAGATTGATAAAACAAAATCTTGCCCTAATAGTTGTCTATTTTTACCCAGGAATGTACAAAATAAACAGCTGTAAAAGATAATCTCAGGCAGCACAAATCCTACTAAGAAATCTAAAGAGAGAACAGAGTACAGTGACCTGGGTCAGCAGATCTATTTAAAGGCGCGTAGTCCTGGACGAAGGGACAGCTGACTGGCGGCCTGAGTGGTGTGCGAGAGAAATACAAAAATTATGTTGGAAAGATAGGCAAGGGCTAGCCAAATCACAAAGCATCTTGTAAACCGCAGGAAGATGTGAAGTTTTCTTTTCTGTAAAATCGAGAAATGAATGAGACCCAGTGAGAAGCCCTGCATTGTGAGAAGCCCTTCCAGGGTAGAAAGCACAGGAGGAAGTCCTACTTTCTCATTTTACAGAAAAAGTTACAGCCCCAGGTGCTAAGGGGCAAGGGTGTGAGTGCATGTCTAAGCAAGGTGATAGAGGTTGGGGCAGCGGAGTCCAGAGAGGTGCAGAGGTCAGCTGTGTGTAACGAAAGCTCCAGACAGTGGGGCAGGGCAAAACCAGCAGCAAGGGAGTGTGACCTGATTAGTGAGGTCCGGGCATGGGGCAGCAGCTGCCCTCCCTCCGGGGAGAGCACAGGAGCACAGTGGCCTACATAGAGAGGTCAGACTGATCTGAAACACGTGACATAGTCCTTAGCATTTCAGGTGGAAAAGGGGGCCCAAGTTTCTTCAGTCACATAAGTGGGAGAGGCTAACAACTTAATTTAGGTATAAATGCTAAGCTGACCTCAAGTTTTTCTAATGAGAAATACTTTGGTTAGACTTGTTCTTTTGTTATGTCAGTCAGTCAACGAGTGTTTATTGATTGTCTGCTCTGTGCCAGGCACTGTTGATGGTACTATTATTCCTGCCTTGGGAGTTCTACATGTGAACTGAACTTGTTACTATACAAGGAGTAATTGGGGCTAAGCTTAACCTCTTCAAGTATCATGTTCAAGGAAGAAAAACCAAAACAAAGGTTTGATTTCTGGCAGTCTTGGACCTTTTGTGATGCTTGAGTTAGCTGATTGTTGTTTATTTATTTAGGCTGGGTCAGGTCTTAGTTGGGGCACATAGAATCTTCATTGCAGCACGTAGGCTGTTTCACTGTGGCCCAGGGACTCTCTAGTGTGGCATGGGGGCTCAGTAGTTGTGGCATGGGGGCTCAGTAGTTGTGGCATGGGGGCTCAGTGGTTGTGGCATGAGGGCTTCACCATCCTCCCTTGAATGCAAGGTGGATTCTTAACCACTGGACCACCAGGGAAGTCCCTCTTGGATTTCTTTCTGACTTCATTATTTGCAGTATTCTGAAGCACAAATTTAAGCTGATGCTTTGTTGATATGTACTGTAACAACTATTACATTTTGTTCTTTTTTGTCATTCCTTTAATCTCCTTTAACATCACTACTTCTAAGAAGTCTTTGTGAAAATACTCTGTATACTTGCATTTATATCAAATAAAATAATCAGGGATCTACTTTAAAATATTTAGGCTACACTTGTAAAAGTAATATACTGTTTGTCCACTTGTTGTCTTTAACTCTGGGGAACACTTTTTATTTTTTCATCTCCTTGAACCATTTGCTCTATTTCCCTCCACATATGTAGTGATACAGGGTGACTAGAATAACTTAATGGAAGCCAACCTCTCTTTGAATAAAAGGGAAATTTGAATAAAAGGGAAATGGCATTAAAGACTGTTCTAATCTCATTTTTTACATGTAGCTGTCCATTTTCCCCAGCACCATTTATTGAAGACACTGTTTTTCCACCATTGTATAGTCTTGCCTCTTTTGTTGTAGATCAATTCACCATCAGTGCATGGGTTTATTTCTGGGCTTTCTATTCTGTTCCACTAATCTATATTTCTACTTTTGTGCCAATACCTGTTTTGATGAATGGATTAAAGACCTATATGTGAGATCATACACTATAAAGCTCTTAGAGGAAAACATAGGCACTCTCTGACATAATTTATGGCAATGTCTTTTTCAATCTGTCTCCCAGAGTAATGGAAATAAAAATAAACAAATGGGACCTAATTAAATTCAAAAGCTTTTGCACAGCAAAAGAAACAATAAAAAAAATGAAAAGACAACCCATAGAATGGGAGGAAATATTTGCAAATGATGTGACCAACAGGGGATTAGGCTCCAAAATTTACAAACAGCTCATGTGACTTAATATCATCAAAACAAACAACCCATCAAAAAATGTACAGAAGACTTACATAGACATTTAAGATGTATAAATGGCTAATAGGCCCAGGAAAAGATGTCAACATCATTAATTCTTAGAGAAATGCAAATCAAAACTACAATGAGGTATCACTTCACATCAGTCAAAATGATTGTCATCCAAAAATTCACAAATAATAATGCTGGAGAGCGTATGGTGAGAAGGGAATTCTCCTACATTGTTGGTGAGAATACAGATTGGTACAGCCACTATGAAAAATAGCTTAGAAGTCCCTTAAAAAACTAAAAATAGAGCTACCACGTAGTCCTGCAATCTTATTCCTAGACATATATCCAGAGAAAATGTCATCTAAAAGGACACATGCATCCCATGTTCATTGTAGCCGTTTTTACAGTAGCCAAGACATGTATGCAACCTAAATGACAGAGGAACGGATAAAGAAGACATGGTACACATAGACAAGTGGAACATTGCTCACCATTCAACAGGACAAAATAATGCCATTCGCAGCAATATGGATGGATCTAGAAATTGTCAAACTGAGTGAAGTCAGAGAAATATCCTATAATATGGCTTATATGCAGAATCTAAAATAAATGATATAAATGGACTTATTTACAAAACAGAAACAGACTCATGGACTTAGAGGAGAAACTTATGCCTGCTGGGGGGAAGGGTAAAGGGAAGGGTGGAGGAAAGGGATAATTAGGGAATTTTGATTGACATGTATATACTGCTATATTCTGTACAATATTATATAACAACCTAAATGGGAAAATAATTTGAAAAAGAATAGGTACATATATACATGTGGGTTTCACAGATGGCTCAATGGTTAAAGAATCCGCCTACAAGGCAGGAGACACAGGAGATGCAGGTTCGATCCCTGGATCAAGAGGATCCCCTGGAGGAGAAAACGGTGACCCACTTCAGTATTCTTGCTTGAAAAATCCATAGTAAGAGGAGCCTGGTGGCTACAGTCCAAAGGGTCACAAAAAGTCAGACATAACTGAATGACAAGTTGACATGTAAATGTATACCTGAATCACTTTGTCATATACCTGAAACACAACATTTTTAATCAACCACAGTCCAATATGAAATAAAAAGTTAAAAATGAATCAATAAATAAAAGAAAAATTTGAATATTTTCTTCTAAAAAAAGACAACAGTAACATATTTACAATATTTATCACTTTAACTCATCATTATATTTTATTTTTTTCTTTTCCTAGAAGAAAAAACTTACCAGAAATATTAAATTATTCTGTGTATTTGATGTAAAGGCTAAGATATCAGTTGGTTCATGATGTTTCCCTGATAATGATAGTTTTCTTATCTGAAATTTGATTTTATCAAATTTGAACAATAGCCACTCTGAAAGATATATGGAATGATATTAGAAACAAAGAGAGATTTTCTCTGAGTGATATACTTCAGGTTAAGAGAAGAGTTACACTCAGGCTGCCATTTTGTTTTTCTCTCCTCACTCCATTACCTAACACTTTTGTGAAAGAGAAAACTACACTTCAACTCATAGGGAAACTATTTGTTATTGACCTTCCAGTGAAATTTTAATTGATTACTGGTGGTTGAAAACATAAAATAATCAATGTAATAAATGGAGATGGGGATTTATAGGAAAAAAAGTGAGAATGCACACAGAGCATTCACAGAATTATATCATCTAGCCCTGTATGAGAGTCACAAACTTTCTTTTAATGAAAGAAAGCTATTCAGGGGGCCTAAGGGGTATTGAGATTATCACAAAATTCTTTCAGGGCAATTGCTGTCATATTAGGCATGTGATAGGCTGTCCATGATTATTTTCACAGAGATTGCTATGAAGAAAGACATAATTTAAGTGCATACTCTTTCTGTAGCTAGGACTATTCAAAGAGAGATTTTCTCTGAGTGATATACTTCAGGTTAAGAGAAGAGTTACACTCAGGCTGCCATTTTGTTTTTCTCTCCTCACTCCATTACCTAACACTTTTGTGAAAGAGAAAACTACACTTCAACTCATAGGGAAACTATTTGTTATTGACCTTCCAGTGAAATTTTAATTGATTACTGGTGGTTGAAAACATAAAATAATCAATGTAATAAATGGAGATGGGGATTTATAGGAAAAAAAGTGAGAATGCACACAGAGCATTCACAGAATTATATCATCTAGCCCTGTATGAGAGTCACAAACTTTCTTTTAATGAAAGAAAGCTATTCAGGGGGCCTAAGGGGTATTGAGATTATCACAAAATTCTTTCAGGGCAATTGCTGTCATAACAGGCATGTGATAGGCTGTCCATGATTATTTTCACAGAGATTGCTATGAAGAAAGACATAATTTAAGTGCATACTCTTTCTGTAGCTAGGACTATAAGAAACATACTTGGCACTATTGTGGATGAAACAGAATTTCTCATTTTACTTGGCCTTCCACTTAATATTTGTGCTCACTATATATTAGTACCACATTCTGTCAGACCTCTCCTCCATGACCTGCCTGCCCTGGGTTGCCCCGTGGGCATAGCTTAGTTTCATTGAGTTAGACAAGGCTGTAGTCCTAGTGTGATTATATATATACACATATATGTCTGCTTTGTAAGACTTGATGTTATTACAAGGAGCAAATTGAAATGAAGTGAAAGTCACTTAGTCGTGTCCGACTCTTTGAGACCTCATGGGCTATACAGTCCATGGAATTCTCTAGAGAATATTTGATAAAGAGTACTAACAGACTAGTTACATTTAATCTGCAGAAACAGGATAAGTTTGCAAAAATAGAATGAAAGTGGATTGTGCTGCCTTCAACACTGTCTCTTTTGGTTGATCCATGAGCTATTTCTCAGCATTCCCCTGGGCTAGTCTTCCCGGCAGGGCCTGTCGCCTCACACCCGTGTGCCACTTCTGTGCTCTCCTCTGCCTCATATATCGCTGCTTGGCTCATCTTACACAGTGCTGCCTGCTTTCCCCTGCCCTGTACATATGCGTGTGTGCTCAGGCGTGTACACCTCTTTTGCAACCCCATGGACTGTAGCCCCCCAGGCTCCTCTCTCTGGGATTCTTCAGGCAAGAATACTGGAGTGGGTTGTTATTCCCTTCTCCAGGGGATCTTCCCAACCCAGAGACTGAACTCGTCTCTTGCATCTTCTGCGTTGGCAGTCAAATTCTTTACCATTGAGCCAGCTGGGAATTCCCTTCCCTTGCCCTGCCAGTGTATTTTTTCCTGTTACTTCTCCAGTTTTTTGGAGAAGTTAATAGCAATCCACTTCAGTATTCTTGCCTGGAGAATTCTATGGACAGAGGAGCCTGATGGGCTATAGCCCATGGGGTCGTGAAGAGTTGGACACAACTGAACACTCCAGGTTTTCTCCTCCAGAGCACCATTTGGAGCCCAAATAAGACATTTAGAGGCCCCAGGACTAAGGAGATAATGATACCAGCCCCTCCACCCATCTCTCATCTGACATAATTCAAAATAAAGCTCCACTCATCCATAAGTGATACAAGTCACATCTATATTGAAATGGAAATAGCCTCCCCACCACCTTTTTTTTTTTTTTTTTTAATAACTTTGTCTTGCAAAATGCTAGATCAACTTGGCAAAGTTTAATACTGGGTTGGCCAAAAAGTTTGTTTGGCCTTTCCCATTAAAAACCCAAAAGATCTTTCTTATTAGCCCAATGTTTCGTCTATCTTGGGGCCTCTGCTGTTCTTGTATCCTAAGCCTGTGCTTAATTTGCTCCTTTGATCATGCGCCTTGCCAAGCTGATTTGCCTCTTCCATTCCCTCTCTCCTCACTCTCCTGCTCCACTGTTGGCCTCACTCTCACTCAGAGAAGTGCTCCTCTGGTCTGCATGGCGAACCTGAAAAGGCATGAGCCATAAGCCCAATGCCAGCAATTCTCTAAGGCCCAGCCCAAATCATGCAGTCTCTTAACTTGACTTTGGTGCTACCAGGATCAACATGAGTTTTTTGTTCATCAGTAACTGAAAATTTGAAAAAAAAAAACAGGGTGCTGACTTTCTATAACAATTCAAGATTTCTTTTTAAGTAATTAATGTTAGAGAATTTATAATCTAAAGGACATAAACATTGGAAGTGCTATTTGGCTAAACTCAGTGAAAAAAACCAAGAAAGATTTTCCTTCACAGCTCTCCGTTGGTGACGTGTGTTTTGATAAAGCAATCATTTTTAGACTGATAGTGTTTGGCAGAGCTTTCTGTAGGAAATATTCTTGACTCATATTCAATGAATAATTTTTACATTGAAATTCACATCTAAATTATCTGATGTTTCTATTTGCTGAGACATGTTAGCAAACATAAAAATGAAAAATATTGGCATATAATGAAAATATATTTTTAATCTAGCACTTTTACTAGAAACACATTATTGCTTTTTCAGACAGAAAAGTCAATTATCCTACATTGACAACAGAATTATTAAAGTCATAAAGGATTTTTACAAAGCATTTAAGAAGAATAAAAGTGATTGACATATAGGACTCATTGCATTTACACTATATGTTCTAGCTTACAAATTTTCTGATTTTACAGAAAGGCCATTTTTCTTCCATCACTTCTTTCCACATACATAAGTTTTTGGTGAGAAGGGGACAGTTACCCACACTTAACGACATTTTGACGTGATATACCTGTTTTCCAATTCTTTGATTGGATTTTCAGTTTCTCCTACAGGCATGTTGTGATGCCAGAAATTGATCAACAGTTGTGGCTGTGGGAGGAAAAAAAAAAGGAAAATAAAACCTACTCTGTTGTGGTGCTTGCTATAATGAAAATAGTAGACACTGAACAGTTTGTTAGTGGAGATGCCTGTTAACCCATTGCCATGTAGATTACTACAAGATCTATAATCTACTGTAATATATTCTTTGCAGATCATGTGAAATGAGTATATGCTAGTTAACACAAGTTTTAAATCTAGGGCCAGAGATTTGCCCCACGGAGATCCACATATCAGGGGTAATCAGCTTCTAGACTACAGCAGTCTCATATTAAATGTGGCTACTGTATTACTGGTATCTTGAGAAAACCAAGTACCCTTGTTTTTGTTTTTTTTTAACCTAATTATTCTTGGTAATTAGATAGACCATTAAAACTGAATGTCAGAACTATGCTATTGAAAAAAATGGGGACCTGTATATGTTAGAAATGGGCTCTTCTTTGTGACTTTGAGGTGGTTAAGATAAGAGAACTGGTTATACCTCTGGCATGACCAAGTATAAAAACCAGGGAGGGCCTATGGTCTGTGTCCACAGGGAAGGCAACCCAGCCCAGGCTCATTCCCCACATGATCCTCTGTCCATTGGTTTCCTAGGGTTCTGGTTGCTTGGTGATGTTAAAAAAAAAAAAAAAAACCTAACAGAATATTGCCTCTGAAATGTTGTATCTGCCTTGAGAGAGCTTGCCAGGTAACTTTAAAGAGATCCAGATAGAACCTCTCTGAATTTACACAGCTTATAAGAGCTGTTTTGTGCTGCTTGCTAATGACTGCTCAATCCATATCACGTTAGTCTTGCTTTTGTTATAACTTAAATAGCATATGTGGGGCATCAATTCACCCTCATCTACCTCAAATTGCTCTACAGATTATTGCTATCAACCAAAAAGGAAGGTTGTGCTTGACCTTGTTGGCTAAGGTAGGTCGTGTGTGTGCACAGCTGGTTGATTGTGTTCAACTGTCTGCAGCCCCATAGCCTGTAACCAACCAGGCTGTCCATAGGATTCTCCAGTCAAGAATCTCCTGGAGCAGTTGTCATTTCCTACTCCAGGGGATCTTCCCAACCCAGACCTGAGTTTCTTGCATCTCCTTCATTGGTAGGTGGATTCGTTACCACCGGCACAACCTGGGAACCCCAAGGTAAGTAGTAACAGTATGAAAACCTGTCCTCACCAGATATATTAGCTGAGGGCATATGTATCATTTTATCAGTCAAGGCTACTGGCTTGCTAAGCTAGATCACATTTGCATATAACCCAATTAGATAGCATGCTAGATGGTGAAATTATGGAAAGAAGTAAAGGTAGATGAGGATAGGGAGAACAAGGCAGGCTAGCTGGCTCCTATGGGATCTTAGAGACTATTGTAGGGATTTTATCTTTTCCTCTGAGAGAAATAGGGAGCCATCACTGGGTTTTGAGCAGGGGAGTGACATAATCTGATTTATATTAGGGCCATTTTGATTGTTGTATTGAAAAGTCTTGGAAGACTGGGTTGGAAGCAAGTTCACTAGTTAGGAGGCTGTTGCAAGAATCCAGAGAGAGTAGAGAGTTACTCAGACAATGGGTATTAAAACATGGTTACATATTGATCTGTTTTATAGTTAGAATTTATTAGGTTTTCTGGATTGCATTGAATGGGAGTATGTGAGAGGAAAAGGGCCAGTACTGACCTGGGCATTTGGCCTGAACATCTGGAAACTGTAATTTTCATCAGGTGTGAAACAGAAGACTGCATAGAGTAGGTTTGAAAAAAAAAAGCATGAATATCTTATAATTTATGAATTGCTATAAAAATATAGAGTTTGGCAAATTTATAAACTCTCTATAATTTAGCATGTGTTTAGTCTAGAGGATTGCTTTTTGCCCAATTTTACTCTTAGGTCAATTTCCTAGTTTCTGATGGTCACGCCATACACCGCACGACATCTGCTTTCACTTGTCATCTGAGTCTTTTCTGTCTCCCCAGCTTCCCATTTTGTCTGGTCCCAACATGGTGCTGAAGTAAGATTGTCTCAAAGATGCAATCACAGGGTTTGTACTTGTTGACTAGCAAGGAAGCCTGCCATCTGCTTGGCTCATGAAATCATTCAGAAAGCAAAATGAGGTTTCTGTTACATTTGCCTCGTACAGTCATCAGTAACCTAAGATGTTTACTGAGATTGGGGTTCCTTGGGTCTGATCTGCCAGGCTCTGATTCACTCTTTAGTTTTCTTTTTCTTGGAGGCTTCACAGCAAACCTACTGGTGCCAAAATGATACGTGATATGTTTCACATCTGTATGGAGTAGTGACACGGGATGTGCATTCCAGTTACTAAGAAGGGGAGGGAAAAAGAACACCATATTCTTGTTTACTTAAAAAAAAAAAACAAATAGCATACTTTCCTTCCAGCCATGATGTTGTAATAGGGACTGGATGCAATCTTCAACATAAAACAAACAAAACAAACCCCAGAAAATCAGATAAAATATGTGAAACAAAAGACTCCCATGAATTGGCCAAGGGCAGTGCAGGACTGTGATATTTGAGAAAAGAACAGTCAAATCAATAAAATGAACTCCACAATCGGCTCAATGTACTGCCCAAAGGCAGTTTCCAGTTTGCAGAGCCCAGAGATCTGGCTGAGTAGAGAAGATAGAAATCGGAATTTTGAGAGAGAAAGTGCCTAGAATTTGTGGGAGAGAAGACCAGAGAAGAGAATGTGACCTGGAGAATTCCTGAGATGGGCAGATGGGTCCTCTCCAGTGGCTGGCTGAATCTTGGCCTGCAGAAGTCTGAGAAGAAACTCCCCGAGGCTGGGGAAAGCCCATTGACAGCAACAGGTCAAATATTTCCCAGAGCTCTCACTGGGCTAGAAATAGATCATGGTCCCATCAGCCAGAGTGGGGAAGCCTTATAAGACTTGTGCATTGAGTAGAGGGCAAAGAAGGGTGTTAGCACTAGACTAAAACTTTGAAAACAAGTTTTGGGAATTCCTTGGCAGTCCAGCGGTTAAGATTTTGCATATCCACTGCCAGGTTAGATCTCTGGTTGGGAAACTGAGATCCTGCAAGCCACATGGCATGGCCAAAAAAAAAGGTAATAATAATAAATAAAATGAAGTTTAAAAAAAACAAGTTTCACCAAGATGAGACTGTTCCTAAAATAATTTAATTGCATGCTGGAACCGAGTCCAATACTTCTTAAATCCAGTACCCAAACATTCAAAAATCACAATATCCAGCATGCAATCCGAATTGGCAAATGTGTTCGTTTCCCAGGGTTGCATAACAAAGGGTCACAAACTAGGTGGCTTACAGCAACAGAAATGGATTCTGTTGCAGTCTTAGAGGCTAGAAGGATGAAACCAGGGGCTCTGCAGGACTGTCCTCCCTCTAGGACTCTGGGTAGAGTCCTTTTCTTGCCGCTTCTTAGCTTCTGGTGGTGGCTGTCAATCCTTGGCACTCCTTGGCTTTTAAGTGCAGAATACCAGCTTCTGCCTCTGGCACGTGGTGCTCTCCTTGTGTGTTTCTGCCCTGTCTTCTTTTAAGGACACCAGTCACATTGGACTAAGGGTCCACCCACATCCAGTATGACCTTATCTTAAATAATTACACCCACACGCAGCCTCTTTCTAAATAAGATCACACTCTAAAGTATCAGATGTTATGTGCTAAGCCTCTTCAGTCCTGTCCGGCTAGGCTGCCAGGCTCCTCTGTCCATGTGAACTCTTCAAGCAAGAATATTGGAGTGAATTGCCATGTCCTCCCCAAGGGATTTTCCCAACCCAGGGAAGATCCAACCCATGTCTCATATGTCTCCTGCCTTGGCAAGTGGGTTCTTTACCACTAGTGCTAGCTGGGAAGCTCACCAGAGGTTAGGACTTCAACTTATCTTATTGGGAACAAAAGTCAACCCCAAATGCCAGACATTCAAAGAAGTAGGAAAATAAGACCTATAACCAGAAGGAAAATTCATGAGTAGACACAGAGAAGAAAGTGTTGAGGTAATGGCATTAGCAGACTCAGGTGGTGGCCCCAGTGGTAAAGAACTAGCTTGCCAATGCAGGAGACATGGGTTCAGTCTCTGGATGGGGAAGATCCTCTGGAGGAGGAATTGTCAACCCACTCCAGTATTCTTGCCTGGGAGATCCCATGGACAGGTGAACCTGGCAAAGTGCAGTCCATGGGGTTGCAAAGAATTGGATATGACTGAAGCAACTGAGAACGCAGATGCTACCACAACTATAATAAAAATGCACCATATGCTCTATTTTGGAAAGTTTTATTGCTATGTAGGTTTTTTTTTTGGTTATTTTTTAGATAATTCCACTAATCTCTGTAATGGCATAAAAAACAGAGATAAATACTAGAAATCATAAAGTAACTCCTAAAAAAGATCTCTATGAAAGTAAGTGATGGATATTTTCAGACCTGCTTCTTCATCTCTAAAATGGGAATAATACTTCCCAGAGAAGGTGCAATAATCAAGTGAAATTTTTATAACTTACTTGGTACATAGTCAACTCATAATAAATAGCAGCAATCAATTCTTGTTACTAAAGCCTGAGGCAATGATTAAAGCAATTATAGGTCAAATGATTACAGACCTATGATGGATGAGGCTGAACACAGTCAGTGTAATTATAATGGGTTTGATTCATTGCTCTTGGTAAGAACTTTACTAATTTGGACAAGGTGGGATAGGGAAAAAGTCAAATCTGACTGATGAGCCATCTAAATTACAGAATATTTTTGAAGAAATGGATTTTGATTACTTTTAACTGTATGCAGTAATTAGAACCAGGCTACGAAGTTTTGCCTAGTATATATCCTTAAGGGACTGGTTTTAATGATTACATAAAAATGATCTTTCATTAGCAGAACAAGGCTTTCAGCTGTTGTAAATGAGTTTATTTACATAAGCCATTTTTCTTTAGCAGTAGAGTGAGTTCTATTGGAATGATTTGTCCGGCAACGACCATGTGGCAGTTCCCTCTGGTTTGGGGTGTCAGTCACAGGGCACCAGCTGAGGGTTCTAGCCTTGGCTGTCAGCCCATCTGCATCCTGGGGAGCATTCCTGCGACTGCACAGCCTCCAGTGACACCACTTCTTTCCTGTTGTCCTCCCACCTCTGATGGTGGCTGCTTCCTGAAATGAGTAATCTCTGGGTTATTTCTGCCTGCCACTTTTTGCTCTTTCAGTGTTCCAATAACCATATAACCAAGCCCTTGAATTAAATTCCCTCTGTTTTATTTAAAAAAAAAATTTAAATTGGAGGCTAATTGCTTTACAATATTGTTAGTTTCTGCTGTACACCAAAGTGAGTCAGTCTTGAGTATACATATATCCCCTCTCTCTTGAGCCTCCACCCTCCCCATCCCACTCCTAGATCATCACAGAGCACTGAGCTGAGCTTCCTGTGCTATACAGCTTCCCACGAGCTATTTTAAGCATGGTAGTATATGGAGAAGGCAATGGCACCCCACTCCAGTACTCTTGCCTGGGAAGTCCCATGGATGGAGGAGCCTGGTGGGCTGCAGTCCATGGGGTTGCTGAAGGTCAGACACGACTGAGCGACTTCACTTTGACTTTTCACTTTCATGCATTGGAGAAGGAAATGGCAACCCACTCCATTGTTCTTGTCTGAAGAATCCCAGGGACAGGGGAGCCTGGTGGGCTTCCGTCTATGGGGTCGCACAGAGTCGGACACGACTGAAGCGACTTAGCAGCAGCAGCAGCAGCATATAAATGTCTGCGCTACTCTCTCAGTTTATCCCACCTTTATCTTCCCCTGGGGGCTTCCCTGGTGGCTCAGATGGTAAAGAATCTGCCTGCAATACAGGAGACTCGGGTTTGATCCCTGGGTTGGGAAGATGCCCTGGAGAAGGGAACAGCTGCCCACTCCAGTATTCTTGCCTGGAGAATTCCATGGGCAGAGGAGCCTGGCGGGCTATAGTCCATGGGGTTGTAAAGAGTCTGACATGACTGAGTGGCTTTCACTCACTCACTCCCCTTCCCCCTCTGTGTACACATGTCTGTTCTCTGCTCCTGCGCAGTAGTGGAAATCCCCTCTGTTTTAAATACTTGGCATAACTAGACTAGACCCCAGCTGACACCATACACAAGAGGAAGAGCTGGAACTAACCAGAGAGACGCCAAACATGGACAGAGGGTCAGTCACCAGAGAAAATGTCTGGGGCTGTATGGGAGGCAGTCGCTGGGGGCGGGTGTCTGAGGCGCTTCAGCTGATGCCTTCTCTCTGGCAGGGCGCACTTTCAAGCTGCGTGGACTGCTAGACATCTCATCTGCCATTTAGGAAATGAATTTTCAATTTGCAAAATGTGAGCATCAGTCTAGATGAATTCCAGGTTTCCTTTCAGCTCTGTGTTTCTCTCAAACTAGCTGACAATTTTGCTCAGGGTTGGTTGGGAAAAGCTCTCCTATTTCTTTCCATATGCTGAGTGAAGACAGAAGGAAGCAGAATGGCCCCATGGCGGGCACTGCCTCCTGGACAGGTAACAGAAACGTTCTGTACAATCCCTGCCAGGTTCAGATAAGATGACGCAGCCAGTGGAGACACCATGTGCCAGACCTGGCAAGAAGCAAGGAGCAGTCGCAGGGCAGCGTGTTACATGTGAACATGATTGTGCTTGAGAAGTGGTCATTCCAAAAGTGTGGCAGCAAAGGTGATAATCAGAGGAAGCTAATTAAGTTGCCTATGAAAGTAGGTACTGGACTGGATTCCTGGGTGTAGTGTGATTAAAATGACTGTGTATTTGCCTTCCCGTATATGAAATGTAATGCCTTTTTTGAACAAGTTTTCCAAGAAGGGGTAGTCATTTGTTTATCTCTTTTCAAAGAACCAGTCTTCCTTTTAAGTGTATTTTAAGTGGCAGCCAGGTTTTGTCACTTAATGTAATTAAAATGGGCAGAAGCTTTGCATTTGTTCCTGCAAATTACTGAGGACCTGCCTGTACCCTAGACTGCTGTAGGCTTCTGACAAAACCTGTTTTGTATTGTGATATGAGGTGACCCAGTATCAAAGCCTTATCCCCTCTGTAGGTAAAGAAGATGACCTTAGAAATTGAGGAGATATGGGCCACTGAATTACATCATTAACAATTAGCTTGAGGGTAGCCCAGCTGCCTGGCCTTCAGGTTGTCAGTTAATATAAGACCGTTAGCATCTCTAACTGCTGGATAATGAACACCTGTGACAATGATCATCTCCTGGGTATCTATCATTGAAAAATAAATCTTTTCAGCATGGATCAGATGTTGCTGGTGTTTAACTTGAGCAATCAGAGGCCCTGAAACTCTACTTTCAAGAGAGCCTGACATAGCTGCCATCCATTTCTAGTTTGCATCACCCCCTGAGCCAACCCATGCTTAAAGCATGGTGTTCAGCTGATCAGACGTGACTTCCCAAATGACCATGGGCTTGAGCTGAGTGAAGGGCAAAGAGGTTGATGAGGGGTCTGAGCTGCTTGCCCACATAGCCTGCTTATTTCTTCTTCTCCAGCTGGCTTTTGACCCTTTCCATTTTGTGGTGAATTGCTGCTGGGCCCACTCAGTGGGTCTGACTAGCCCAAGCTCGTGCTGAGCAGTTGGTCTGCATGGCTGCCTGTGGCCAAGCACTCTGTCTCTTCCAGAGCTCAGGAGTCAGTGAGGAGCTATCTTTAAAAAAGGTGTCTAATTCTTCCCTGCCATGGCATGGCCTTGCTGCGTGGACTTGTGTTGTGATCCTCCACTGAGGCTTCTGTACACTCCACACGGCATCTCTTCCTACCATGGATGTCTCTACCACTCTAGGTTCTGCTGGTTCGGAAGACTCAGGAGGCAGGAGTATACCACCAGTTTGGACCTGTGGAGGAACTCTATCCTTCCTGTAGCCCCACCCAAGGCTGGCAGTACGTCATGTCACCTGGTACAGAGACTGGAGCAGTGTTTCCAAGTATGGAATATGCTGCTGTCAGAGCCTGAATGCACTGTACTGCCTATTTCAAGGTAGAAGTAAGTGGCAATCATTCTTTTACTTTGGAGAGGATTTATTGGCATGCCTAACACCACTGGACACCAAAATGTTTCCTGATGTAGCCCCTTGAGTCTTTGTAAGGCTTGTCTACCACCTTCTGGGGTGCGTGGGTCTTACCAAGGCCTCGAGTATGCTAGATTTCTCATTTATCCAGCCTAGCTGTTATGTGTGTAGTGATGAATGAGATTCTTTGTGAGAGATCTAGATAGTCCAGATATTTTAGAATATATTATGACTAGAAGGAGTGTTAATATAGCTCTTGGGCAAATTGTAAATGTACAGTGTGATCAGTTCATGTGAATGCAAATTGTTTCTCATCCTTGTTTATGATTAGAATGGAAAAAAACAAAACACCACATATGCTAAATGAGTAGTCACATGCCATGTGATTACCTGAGGCTTTCATCTGCTCTAGAAAAATACCATTTAGTGGCTGCAACGGGGGCAGTTACCTGGTTGAATCTTTAATGGTCTACTCTAAAACCCCTCTGCCATTTCTTTTTTTTTCAAACCAACTTTTTATTGAAGAATAGTTGATTTACAGTGTTGTATTAGTTTCAGATGTACAGCAGAGTGATTCAGTTATACATATATATTTTCAGATTCTTTTACACTATAAGTTATTACAAGATGTTGAATGTAGTTCCCCCTGCCATACAGTAGGTCCTTGTTATTGATCTGCTTTATATATGGTAGTGTGTATCTGTTCATCCCAAGCTCCTAATGTATCCTTTACCACCCCTGGTGGTAACCATAAATCTGTTTTCTATGTCTGTGAGTCTGTTGCTACTTTGTAAATAGGTTCATTTGTATTACATCATATTTATCTTTCTGACTTTACTATTTTAATCTGATAATTTTTAAATCCATCCAAGTTACTGCAAATAGCATTCCTTCATTCTTTTTTATGGCTATTAGTCCACTATATAAATGTATACACCATAACTTCTCTGTTCATTCACCTGTTGATGGACATTCGGCTGTTTCCATGTCTTGGCTGGAAATACTGCTGCTGTGAACGTTGAGGTGGTTTTTGTTTTTTTCCTGGATGTATGTCCAGGAGTGGGATTGATGGATCATATGGCAACTCTATTTTTAGCATTTTAAGGAACCTCCATGCTGTTTTCCATAGTGGCTGCTATCTGATAATTTTTAAATCCATCCAAGTTACTGCAAATAGCATTCCTTCATTCTTTTTTATGGCTATTAGTCCACTATATAAATGTATACACCATAACTTCTCTGTCCATTCACCTGTTGATGGACATTCGGCTGTTTCCATGTCTTGGCTGGAAATACTGCTGCTGTGAACGTTGAGGTGGTTTTTGTTTTTTTCCTGGATGTATGTCCAGGAGTGGGATTGATGGATCATATGGCAACTCTATTTTTAGCATTTTAAGGAACCTCCATGCTGTTTTCCATAGTGGCTGCACAAATTTACATTTCCACCAACAATGTAGGAGGGTTATCTTTAGAACCCATCTGTGTTTTTCCCCCCCATGGGTCAAGGTAGAGAATCAAATGAGATCTAATGGGGACCACCACCCCTGCATCCTTTAGATCCTTAAAGGTGGCACTGATTCCTACCATTCCCCCACCCCTGAGATATGATAGATTTTTAGATTTGGGGGTTGGCAGTTCCAGAAGTTTCCATTTGACCTTCCCCACCATGAGATCCCTTATTTCACAGACTGAGGATCCAATGTGGGCATTACAGCCACTGCCTAAGCATGAATTTACGGTTGTAAATTCATGAACAAGGTAAACACTCACTTGGGGGGTTTACAGACCCGGTGGACTCCACTAATCACACCCAAACCCTGTCCCCCAAGGAGGAGGGCCAGGGTGACACTGCAGGTAACTGCACACCAGTGCCGACATGGACAGTCTAACAGTCCCTTCTTTCTAACCAGGAGAGAGGACATAGCTTGAAAACAGTTGTCTACCAGGAAGTGCTTAACAAAACACAAAAGCACCTACATTGTAACAAATCAGGAATATACAGCAAATGTCCAAAGAATGGCTTTGATGGTGATGATGCAGGAACCCAAAGGAGAACATTGGCACTGAAGGCCTTTATCCTAAGATGTCTACTAAGACGATATATTCCTAGAGAGAATTCTTTATGGGTTCATATGTAAACATAAATCTGCCAATAATCAGTGGAAATACACCATCATTTCTATTTCAGAAATAACATCCAAAAAGCATCTCAGACATTTCCATCAAAGCTAACCAAATGACTCATTTGGAACTTAATAAGTTTGAATTGACAAGCACACATCCAGTGGAAAGAAGGCATCAGCTACAGTTTACTTTTGTCCTTAAGTGTGTATGGGCCTTGACAGTTTTAATAACTTTTTATCTAAGTTACAGAGGTTTGTGCTCTTTGGCTCTCAGTTAAAATGATTCCCTGAAAAGGGAATATAAGCCAATGCTCAGTGTTCTAATTACTTTCCAGTAAAGCAGATTAGCAATATTATGCATCCCATTGCTTTCTGTTCTATAACTATAAATGTTGATGTTTCCTCAAGGGTGTATTCACCACATATGGTGTTTTCTAAAAGAATGAAATAATGGCTCTTTTTCAGAGATGGCATAATAGCATTTTCTAACCTTCATGTTGATAATTGCCTTTGGTTGATGTATATATTACCAGTGTTTGGATACATATGTGTATAGAAAACATGTTTTGAGACCCATAAGCAGAATAGAAGGCCCACCTCTATTTCCAAATAGACTGCTTTCAAAACTCACAGGGCTCCCAGCTCTGGCTTCAGCTGATAAAGGGCCCATCAGGAGCTGGTTCTGTTGCCCTTGGCTGTCTTCCACGGTGATGACGGTGCTTTATCTTGGAAGGGACATCAAAGGTCGTCTAGCGACAAGACAAACCCATTCCTGACATCAGGTTTATCAGATTCACCTGGGGAGCTTAAAAACACATACTTTTCATGCCTATCTGCCTTGTAAATCAGACTATCTGGAGGAAGGTCTTGAAAAAACATCAGCCAGATCTGGGAACCACTGCTCTGGTCCAACCACCTTCACGATTTTATTAAGTCTTCACATCTAGAGTCAGAAGTAAGGTATCATTCAGTCACTAAGTCATGTCCAATTCTGTGTGACCCCATGGACTACAGCATGCCAGGCTTCATGAGTCAATGTGCCATCCAACCATCTTATCCTCTGTTGCCCCCTTCTCCTGCTCTTAATCTTTCCCAGCAAAAGAATCTTTTACAATGAGTCGGCTCTTCGCATTAGATGGCCAAACTATTAGAGCTTCAGCTTCAGCATCAGTCCTTCCAATGAATATTCAGGACTGATTTCCTTTAGGATTGACTGATTTGATCTCCTTGCAGTCCGAGGGACTCTCAAAAGTCTTCTCTAGCACAATTCAAAAGCATCAGTTCTTCAATGCTCAGTTTTCTTTATGGTCCAGCTCTCACATGCATACATGACTACTGGAAAAACCATAGCTTTGGCTAGTTGGACCTTTGTCAGAAAAGTGATGGCTCTGTTTTTAATATGCTGTCTAGGTTTGTCATAGCTTTTTTTCCAAGGAGTAGCTGTCTTTTAATTTCATGGCTTCAGTCACCGTCCACAGTGATTTTGAAGCCCAGAAGTAAGCAGGTCTCCTTAAAATTTATTCTCTTTAACTTCCAGTTGTTGGACTGTCTGTCAGTATCCCAGTGTGAATGGACCAGACCTATTTGTTTTCATCTGATGGTACAGCACAGATGTTTTTCTCAGTATCCTTCCACAGAGCCTCTGCTGTTCCTGGTTAGGAGCCATAGTGTAATAGATTTGGGGTCAGATGAATGAATACAGTTAGATTTCAGATTATTTTTATTCAGACAAGAGGGAAAAATAAATGTCATTCAGAAGAAAACAGTTTTCTTCTTAAACATTGGTTAGATCAGAACAAAACCTGTTGTAATCCAAGTGTCCATCAGCACAATATGACTTACCCATATAGTAGATTGCTGCTCAGTAATGAGCAAGAGCAAAGTACTGAACCATGCTACAACAGAGATGATTCTCAAACATATTTTGCTTGCATGACAGAAACCAGACACAAAAGATTCATATTTATGATTCAGTTTGTGTGAAATTTCCAGAAATAAGCAAATCTGTAGAGACATGGAAGATCAGTAGTTGCCTAGGGCTGGAGGTGGGCACAGGGATTCACCTTAGATGGACATAGAGAAATCTTGGGGATGATGGAAATATTCTAAAACTTGATGTTGGTGATGGTGGCATGAGTCTATTAATATATTAAAAATTGCATTATTTAAAAAAAATTTGTAAATCACTGAAGAGCATAAACTGGGTTCCTCATCCATTTGTGGTAATAAAGTTTTTCATTACCATCTGTTGGAATCAGTGTTGCATTAAACCCAAATAAGCATAATTTACCCAAAGCTTCTCCCTTAAAATAGCTTATACGGCTAATGATGCTGGCATTTGGGTTCACCTTAGCCTCTGTGTTTGCTACATTGCCTCAGTCACGTTTGACTCCTGGCAGTCCTATGGACTGGAGCCCACCAGGCTTCTCTGTCCAGTGGATTCTCCAGGCAAGAATATTGGTTGCCATACCCTCCTCCAGGTAATTAGCAGGTAATTAGACCCCAGACTAAAACCCAGAAGCCAGCATGAGGCAGTGTGGGTGTGGGGTGGCAGGGGAAGAGGAGGCCTGGATTCCAGCTGGGTCTAGACCTCTTTGAACTGGCTCAAGCTTAGCTGTGTGGCCTTTCTGGCCTTCACTTAATGCATGTAAAGTGAAAGCTTCCTTAGTGAATGATTCTGATCTTTAAACACAAAGAGAAACACTCCCTTCTGCAGTTCTGATGGAGAGCAGAGTTTGGAGGGAAGCAGGCTCAGGACTGAGCGCATGTGTGTGTGTTTGCACTTGCACACCTGTGAGAGACTCTGTGCACACTTGCACAGCTATAAAAGGCCTTATATGATGGTGGAAATCCAAGGAGACCAGATATGCTCAAAGACTAATACATCCCATCTTTATGACAAAGTGTTTGGAACCATCTGAATGAAAAGTGAAAGTGAAAGTCACCAGTCGTGTCCAACTCTGCGACCACAAGAATTCTCCAGGTCAGAATACTGAAATAGGTAGCATTTCCCTTCTGCAGGGGGTCTTCCCAACCCAGGGATCAAATCCAGGTGTCCTGCATTGCAGGCGGATTCTTTGCCAGCTGAGCCACAAGGGAAGCCCAAGAATACTGGAGTGGGTAGCCTATCCCTTCTCCAGTGGATCTTCCTGACCCAGGAACTGAACCAGGGTCTCCTGCATTGCAGACGGATTCTTTAGCAACTGAGCTATCAGGGGAGCCACACCAATCAAGGGAGACACAGTAAATCCAAAGTGACAGCAGCAAGGGGGGCAAAGAACCATTGTGTGCTAGACAACATCATCTAAACATGTGCAGGTGGCCTCACCTATAATCATTTATATACAGAAAATCATTTATAAATATCATCTCATGAGATCCTCTCATTTCTGTAAAGTAGGCTTTATTATTTCCATTCTACAGTAAGGAAGGGAGGAATTTAGACTAAATGACTCTTGGATAGTCCAGTCTTTCTGGAGGGCAGAGTTTGAAGGCTTGGAGGGCGAGGTGGGCATGGACACAGGTGCAGGTTATAGGCAGGGGCCCATGCAGGAGGGAGTGGTGTCAGTGAGAGAACAGAAGCGGCCTGCTGGCTTGTTCTCTGCATGGTTTGAGTCCCTCTAGTTTCTATTGTTGTTGATGTCAGGCTGTAATGTGGGGATTCCCTGGTAGCTCAGTAGTAAAGAATCTGCCTGCCAAGCAGAAAACATAGTTTCAGTCCCTGGGTTGGGAAGAGCCCCTGGAGGAGGAAATGGCAACCCACCCCAGTATTCTTGCCTGGAGAACTTCATGGACACAGAAGCCTGGTGGGCTACAGTCCATGGTGTCGCGAAGAGTCAGACATGACTTAGTGACTAAACAATAAAGGTGGGGCTGTGTCCTTAAAGGACTGTGGCCCCAGGTCTATTCCACTCTATCTCATGCTTACAACAGGAAACTATTAGGGGTGTTGGAAAAAAAAAGTCCATTCTGTTCCCTATTTTAAGAAGGGTCAGTCTTTTCCTGCTTTCTCAACATACATGAAATGTGATGATTCAAACCAAGTGAGCCTGAGCTCAAAGATTTGAATTTGCTGGGAGTGTTGCTTCCTCCCTGGGCTGGTCATCATGAAAGAAACTCTTCTCTGCACTATAGCTGTTACTTGGCCAATAGAAGGGCCATGCTTACTTGGAGCCCTAAGCACACACGTGTCTTGGTGAAGATGTGTTTTACCTGCATGATACCCTTGCCCCTGGGCCTGCCCCAAGTTACACACTGAAAGTGGGAACTGCAGCAGGTATTTGCTGCCCCTGCCTTGAGCCCTTTGCCTGTCTCCCTGGAGCATTTTGTCTTTCTCTTGTCCTGTCCTTCGTACTCTTTTGTTTTTGTTTTTCCTCTATGTCCACCTCCCTCTTGACTTCTGATTAACCCTTAGCTATGGCTTAGTTCTGAAGGGTGATAGGTACACACACACACACACACACACACACACACACACACACACACAAGGAATCTGCTGGAAGAGGAGAGGTCGGTGCAGAGGAGAATGGGGTAAGAATGAGCAGAGGAAAGATTTTTGCTGAGGTGCTGTTTAAGACCTTGGGCCACCTTCTCCCTAAAGTCATCTGTGACAATGGCACCACCACCTCCTCACAACCCGCTTCATTTGCAACTTTCACAGGAGCCTCTTGTTACATCTGCCTCACTTTACAGTTATTTACATACAGATGTGAGTGTCTTTTCTAGATGAGCAGTTGGCCTGGGGGAATTTTCCATTTTCAAAAAAAGGTTAGTTCATCTTTACATTCTATACATCACAATAATTTAACTTCTAAAGGGATCATAGTAAGTGTTTGTTGAACCAACAGATGTAATAGATGTGAGATGGTTTTCAGCCTGAGGTTCATATGTCTAACGGGAAATAAAAGACTGTGTGGACTTGCTGCTGGGACCTTCCTGGGGAAGAGGGGAGCTACCCTGTAGATGTGCCAACAGCATCTCCATCAGGAGTGAGCCGTCCTCAGGAAAGCAATGGATGATAAATCTAGTAAGTGGGTAAGGTATAATTACAGATGAGTACATACATTAGATATTTATTTATTCATTTGAAGCATCAAATTAGAATTTTCACAATGAGCTAAAACCACAGTATTCCAGCCAAAGGATAAACTGAAATTCTGTAAATGACTGATATTGATAAAATTGCTGAATAAATATGTGCCAACTTGAAAAGTTATATTCTGTATCAGCCTCCAGCTTCACTGTGTAGCATTTAACCCTTCAGCCCATCTGTACTAGGTCACATATTTGTTTCTTCCTGTCAGTTCTGCAGACATTCTCCCTGTGGCACGTGTACTAGGTAACAGAGGTAGGCTGCACTGAAGTGAGAAAGGTGGGGGACTGTCACGGTCTTTGTAGACCAGGACCTGGGGACTGGAGTCGACGAGAAGGATACACAGGGGACCCAAGTCTCGAGGGAAACAAGGTACTTTATTTGCAGAAATGCATACTTATATATCTTCAATAAAATGATTACTTAGCCATTAAAAAGAATGAAATTTTACCAGTTGCAACAAAATGGATAGTCCTTTAAGTACAAGGTCACTGAAAAGAGTCATTGAAGGGAATCCAAGCAGGTGCCCTTTCCCATGATCTCGGTCCTAAGAACTGCGTGTAGCTCTGCTCATTCTTGTCTTCCAGGAACTGATAAGGAACAGAGTCCTTGAGAAACAGCACGCAAAGGAAGAAAACATATTTGATCCCTTAAAGTTAAACGTACCCTGACAGGGGGCCATCCAGCTAACCCTGATGTCTTTAACACGGTGATACCATTCTCGACTCTTTGAGTCTTTGCAATTCAAATTGAATTGAAGCTAAGGACTGGACCGGTTACTAAAGGAGTTATTGGACATATTGGCCTAGGAAAATAAAAACAACTCATTTTGGAATGCGCTTGGAATATTCTGCAATTAAAAACTGCTAGAAAGAAGGCTAGCATCTCATGTTTGGGTTCTCTGTTTTCAAGTGCATTTCCGAGAGTGAGCTGAGACTTTGCAGTTTGCTCACTAGAGGGAGTTAGATACTAAAGAGCTGCCTTCTCAAGACACATTGAGCTGAGTCTAACGCAGGAAATCCGACCAAGACTTTGGGAGACTAGATGCCAGGTTCCCTGTGGCAGAGCCATCTTTTCATAGGTTAAAAAAAAATCTTTCCTAGTACGGTAAATAAACCACAGAACACTTTCAATTGTTTTTCTAATTTAAACATGAATGCTCAAGGTAGAAATATAGAAAAAGTAATAGAAATACCTCAAAATACAAAGAACATTTCAATTTACCTATAATGTTCACATCGAGAACTAAACACAATTAATAACTAGTTTAGCCACATGAACTTTCTGGGAGCTGAATATTCTTTTTTAACTTTTAAAAATTTATTTATTTCTGGCTGTGCTGGGTCTTCATTGCTGCGTGGGCCTTCCCCTGGTCTCAGGGAGCTACTCCCTAGTGCAGTGCATGGGGTTCTCCTTGTGGTGCCTTCCCTTGTTGCAGAGCACGGGTCCTAGGGCTTCAGTAGTTGTGGCTCCCAGGCTCCAGAGCACGGGCTTAGTTGCTCCGCAGCATGTCAGATCTTCCTGGATCAGGGATCAAAATGTGTCTGCATTGCCGGGCAGATTCTTTACCACTGAGCCACCAGGGAAGCCCAGCTGAACGTTATTGAGGGGAAAAAAAAACCAAACCTACAATTTTCCTATGGTTTAATGTAATATCTGTCCTTATTTTTCTATACGTATAGTGATAATAATTTGATTTTCACTTGATATTATATAGAGACTGTGTATTAACATTCATGTATGGATGTATTACTTACTGGTTTATGTTTAGGCTTTGCATTTTGTGTGGATTAAAGGTTATTGTCAATGTTTTGAGAGAATTTTCAAGGAAATAAATTCTCGTCAAAATTTTATCTGAAATCACTATCTTCCTTCTCAACTGTAATTTTTATTTTAGCTGTTTAAGAGCAATAAAAAAGTAACAATCAGTTGGTATCAGTAGATTGATGAAGTGTGTGACGTATCAGTCACTCAGTTGTGTCGACTCTTTGTAACCCCATGGACTGTAGCCAGCCAGGAATTCCTCTGTCCATGGAATTCTCCAGGCAAGAATACTGGAGTGCGTTGCCATTTCCTACTCCAAGGTATCTTTCTGACCCAGGTATTGAACCTGGGGCTCCTGCATTACAAGATTCTTTACTGTCTGAGCCACCAGGGAAGCCCCTAATAGAGTAATAACTCATGTTAACTGCTATGTGGGACAGAGAATAAAGAGTGATGGTTCTTGATTTCAAGGAGTTTGTAATCTAGTTGGGGTAATGAGACCCTCTTGTGTTGCAGAATGAATGAAAATACAAGAGGTATCCGTGGAACATGCTCCAACACCTGGTTACAGACTCTTAAGTGCTATAGGAGCTCAAAGAAGAGAAGAACCGGAATTAGTCAAAATTTTCCAATAAGCTTCCTGGAAAATGCAGAATTTAGAATCCAGGGATCGTACCTAACTTTCTCACTAATATGTCTGTCCCCAGGGTCCAGGGAAATGCCTGGAATGTAGTTGGTTTTCTTTAAATGTCAGTGCCTCTGCTTTGTGTATATGGAAGTAGTGCTACTAGCCCGTGGACATTGTGCCGTTGGACAATGCGCCACTGAAGATAATTTCCAGTAGAGCCAGGAGGCCATTCCTCCTTTATGGGGTTTTCCTAACATCTTTTACTGGAGGGTAGTTAGGTTCTGGAATACTGTCTGAGGACACAGCTCAGAGTGAAGGTTATTGACTCTTGTTGAAGTTGAACTTTTAACCTGGGCTCCATAAGCATGGAAGAAGCCAAAATGCCATACATAATACATAAAATTTGCTCAGCAAAAGTGTATCGTGTCTGGAAACGAGGATGAAATTATGTGAAACATGAGAATATATATA
>SJYC01034405.1:0-14471 GCA_006408675.1 Madoqua kirkii
TTTTTGTTTTTATAAGGTACATTGCAATCTTCCATTCTCCACTCATTTTTATGAAATGAAAATAAATATCAAAATAAATAAATATCCCTATATAACAAAGATGGCCACAAAGCCAGAGTCAAATTGGTGACATTCATTTTTTTTAAATTTCATTCTTATTTTATAATAGATTACAGTTGATTTACAATGTTGTTAGTTTCAGGTATACAGCAGTGATTCAGTTCTATATATATAGATGTCCAGTTTTTTCATTCTTTTCCCATATAGGTTATTATAGATTATTGAGTAGAGTTCCCTGTCCTATACAGTAGGTCCTTGTTGATCATCTGTTTTATATATCATACTGTATATATAATCTCAACTTCTAATTTACCCCTCCCCCGTCTTTCCATTTTAGTAACAATAAGTTTGTTTTTTGAAATCTGTGAGTCTGTTTTGTAAATAAGTTCATTTGTATCATTTTTTAAGATTCCATGCATGAGTAGTAGCATACAATATTCATCTTTCTTTGTCTGATTTACTTCACTCAGTATAATAATCTCCAGGTCCATCTATGTTGCTGCAGATGGCATTATTTCATTCTTTTTAATGGTTGAGTAATATTCCATTGTGTGTGTGTGTGTGTGTGTGTGTGTGTGTGTGTGTGCCTGCGTGTGTGTATATTTCATCTTCTCTATCTATTCCTCTGTCAAAGGACATTTAGGTTATTCTATGTCTTGGCTTTTGTAAATAGCACTGCTAAGAACATTGGGATGCATGCATCTTTTTGAATTACAGTTTTCTTCAGATAAATGCACAGGAGTGGGACTGCTGGGTCATATAGTAGTTCTGTTTTTAGAGCTATTGTTCTTCATAGTGTGTGTGTATAAAGTTGCTCCTCCATTTTGTTCTCCATAGTGTGTATGTGGGTGTGTGTAAAGATGCTCAGTTGTGTCTGACTCTTTGCGACACCATGGTCTGTAGCCCACCAGGCTCCTCTGTCCATGGAATTTTCCAGGCAAGAATACTGGGATTGGTTGCCATTTCATACTCCAGGGGATCTTCCTGAGCCAGGCATTGAACCCACATTTCTATGCCTCCTACATTGGCAAACATATTCTTTACCACTGCACCACCTGGGAAGCCCTGTTCTCCATGGTGGTTGTATCAATTTACATTCTCACCAACAGTGCAGAAGAGTTCTTGTTTTCTCCACACCCTCTCCAGAATTTATTATTCATAGACTTTTTGATGATGGGCATTATGATGAGTATGAAGTGATACCTCATTATAGTTTTGATTTGCATTTTTCTAATATTAGCAATTTTCATGTACAGTATATTTTCATGTGCTTTTTGGCCATTTGTATGTTGTCTTTGGAGAAATAACTATTTAGATATTCTGCTAATTTTGATTAGGTTATTTTGATGTTTAGCTGCAAGAGCAGTTTGTATATTTTGGAGATTAATCCCTGTCTGTTGCTTCATTAGCAAATATTTTTTCCCTTTCTGTGAGTTGTCTTTAAAAAAATTTTTTTATTGGAGTATAATTGGATATACAAAGTTATAGGTTATACAAGATTATTGGATGTACAAGGTTATAAGTTGTTTTTTCATCTTGTTTATGGTTTCCTTTGCTTTGTAAAAACTTTTTAAGCTCAAGTCCCATTTGTTTATTTTCATTACTCTAGGAGGTGGATACAAATATGGCAAAGAATGTTCTGCCTATGTTGTCTTCTAAGAGCTTTATAGTATCCAATTTTACATTTATTTAAGCCCTTAATCCATTTTGGGTTTATTTTTATGTATGGTATTAGAAATTTTCTAGTTTCATTCTTTTACATGTAGCTGTCCAGTTTTCCCAGCATTGCTTATTGAAGAGATTGTCTTTTCTCCATTGTATATTCTTGTCCCATTTGTCATAGGTTAATTGAGCATAGGTGCATGCATTTATTTCTAGGATTTTTATCCTAATCCATTGATCTAGATTTCTGTATTTGTACCAGTACTGTTACTGTTTTGATTACTGTAGCTTTGTAGTACAGTCTGAGCTTAGAGTGCCGGGAGCCAGCGTGAGGAACTCTGCCCATGGCAAAGGTCATGAGGAAGGAGGCTTCAGCATACGCAAAGGCGGGATTGAGCCTTAGGAAACCCCCTGATCCTGAGCATCTACCCCCAAAACCAGAGTCTACCTACCTACTTTACTGTTTTATGCTCTCACCTATACCTCTGACTTTACGAGGGGCTGACTCCCATTACCTCTCTCGGAGAAGGAGTTAACTTACAGCTCCAAGTCAATAAAAATTCCTGGGCGTGACAAGAGTGTTTCAACTTATGAACTCCTCTGAAGGTTATCTAGCCTGTCTGTACAGGTTCATCCAGCCATATGTGATTGTTTATAGCCTCCCAACCGTGAGAGGCAGGAGATGTTTTGGACTTACTAAAGGCAGATTCTTTGGGGAAGTTAGAAATTATTTGTATATAGTGGGTTGGTTAGGAATTATATTGGTGAAGGGTTTTTCATTTGTTGTGCCAATAATTGCTACTAATTCGCTGCTCTAGGTGTGACAAGGGGTGTCTCAGGTCAAACCTCTCTGCTGACAGATTAGCTTGTATGACAACCTCTCAACCATAAACAGCACAGAGAGTTTGGAGTATTTTGAAAGTCTTAATTAGCATAGGGCTTTTCTCATTGTTGAGTCAATGATTGCTGCCAGGCCTTCATATCCTTAGGTGCCTGGGAATATATTAATGTATTTGGAATATAGAAAAGGAAATATAGTGGTTTTTGATGTTAGTAATACTAGACTTTTTGAGTTAATGAATTTTCTCTTTTGTTATAGATCACTCTACTTTGTTATAAATCACTGTGTCCTTGCTATGTAAAATTTTAACTTTATCACTATCTTAAGACTAAATAGATCTTAGGGGAACATTGGTGAAGGGTTTTCATTTGTTGGGCTGATATTTGCTGCTAAATCTCCATATTCCATACCCTTATAATGAATATAACTAGCATATAGGAGAAATAAGTATTAACCTTTAAGATTAATCATGTTAACCTTGGGTTAAATTCCTTTCTTAGTTGTAACCCACTACACCCTCACCTTATAGGAATGCAACTTTATCTGCTACCTTCAGAGGGTGGTGCCTGGTTTAAGAAAAAACACGCTTGGGAAAAATTAGTTTTTTGGTTATCAGAAAGAAAGGGTCATAAAATGTCAGCAGGCCTCATAGCCAGAAGATGATGTAAAACCCCTAAAACCTTTTTTTTAAAAAAATACATTTATGTGAAGCACCTGATTTTGATAAAGGTCAGGACTGCTGACGCCCGTGTGACTTTAACATTTCCATGTGTCTCTATGTGTAACAAAAGATATATAAGCAAACCTAAAAAATAAAGAAATCGGATCAGTTTCTGGAAAGACTGATTCCCCCGTGTCGTTCTTTCTTTCCCCTTCTGGCTGAATTCCAGCCTGGAGCGTGGATGCTATTCCACATAAATCAAGTTATTCAGCCTCTTTTTCTCCACTAATTTTCCTACTACACTATTCTTTTCTAATCTCTCTTTATACTTCTAATTAAATAGTTTTTTCCTAGGACGCCGATTCCATCTCCCCTTCGAATTACCCTGGACCCCGGCATAAGAGAACCTGATTCTTCCAGCTCCACTTTCCTTTGTTGGGATTGGTTTGGATATTTGAGGTCTTCTGTGTTTTGATACAAATTAAAATTTTAAATTCTAGTTCTGTGAAAAGTGTCATTGGTAATTTAATAAGGATTGCATTGAGTCTATAGATTGTCCTAGGTAGTATAGTCATTTTGACAATATTGATTCTTCCCTCTGAGACCATGGGATTCTGTTTGCCTTCTGTGATTTTCACTGGCATCTTATAGTTTTCAGAGTGCATGTCTTTTGCCCCCCTCAGCTATGTTAATTCCTAGGTATTTTTTTCTTTTTGATACAGTAGTAAATGGGATTGTTTCTTTAATTTCTTTCTGATGTTTTGTTGTTAGTGTATAGAAACGTAAGAGTTTTCTATGTATTAATTTTGTATCCTGCAATCTTACCATATTCATTAATGAGCTCTAGAAGTTTTCGGTCAGCATCTTTAGGATTTTCTATGTATGGTATTGTGATATCTGCAAACAGATGCCAATTTCCAATTTGTATTTCTCTTTTTTCTTTTATGATTGCTGTGGTCAAGGTTTCCAAAACTATGCTGAAAAAGTGTCAAAAATGGACATGCTTGTTTTGTTCCTGATCTTAGAGGAAATACTTTCATCTTTTCACCACTGAGTATGATATTAGCTGTGTGTTTGTCATATATGGACTTTATTGTGTTAAAGTAGTTTCTCTCTATGCCCAGTTTTCTTTTTTTTTAATCAAAAGTGTTTTCTTTTCTTTTTTTTTGCATCTATTCAATATGCTTTTTATTCTTCAGTTTGTTAATATGTTTCACACTGATTGATTTGCAGGTATTAAAAAATCCTCCATCCCTAGGGTAAATCCTGCTTCCTCATGGTTTATGACTATTTTAATGTATACTTGACTGATGCTGAAGCTCAAACTCCAATACTTTGGCCACCTGATGTGAAGAATTGACTTATTTGAAAAGACCCTGATGCTGGGAATGATTGAAGGTGGAAGATAGAGACAACAGAGGATGAGATGGTTGGATGCCATTACCAGCTCAATGGACATAAGTTTGAGTAAACTCCAAGGTTGATGATAGACAGGGAAGCCTGTTGTGCTGCAATCCATGGAGTTGCAAAGAGTTGGACATGACTGAGCAACTGAACTGAACTGGATTTGCTTTGCTAGTGTTTTGTTGAAGATTTTTGCATCCATTTTCATCAGTGATATTGGCCTCTAATATTCAATTTTTTTGTGTGGTATTTTTTTGTTTCTGGTTTTGTATCAGGGAGATGGCAGCCTCATAGAATGAATTTGGAAGTGTTCCTTCCTCTGAAGTATTTTGGAATATGTTTAGAAGGATAGGTGTTAATTCTTCTCTAAACGTTTGATAGAATTCTCCTATGAAGCCATCTCGTCCTCGACTTTTGTTTGCTGAAGTTTTAAAAATCAGTTTCAATTTCAGACTTGTGATTGGTCTCTTATATTTTCTATTTCTTCCTGATTCATTCTTGGAAGACTGTACCTTTCTCAAAATTTTCCAATTTCTTTTAGGTTGTCTATTTTATTAGCATATAGTTGCTTGAGATTTTTTAAATCATAAAGAATGATTCTTGTGATTCTTTGTATTTCTATGGTAACTTCTATGGCAACTTACCTTGTAAATTCTCCTTTTTATAGATTGGGCCCTCTCCCTATTTTTTATTGCTGAGTTTAGTTAAATTTTCTAAATTTTATCTTTTTAAAGACCCAGTTTTTGGTTTCATTAATCTTTTCTATTTTTTTTTTAGTCTCTAATTCATTTATTTTGCCTTGACTTTTATAGTTTTTTTCCTTCTACTAACTCTGGGTTTTGTTCTTTCTTTAATATCTGTCAGTGTAAGGTTCGGTTCAGTTCAGTTCAGTAGCTCAGTCGTGTCTGACTCTTTGCGACCCCATGAATCGTAGCACGCTAGGCCTCCCTGTCCATCACCAACTCCCGGAGTTCATTCAAACTCACCTCCATAGAGTCAGTGATACCATCCAGCCATCTCATCCTCTGTCGTCCCCTTCTCCTTCTGCCCCCAATCCCTCCCAACATCAGAGTCTTTTCCAATGAGTCAACTCTTCGCATGAGGTGGCCAAAGTACTGGAGTTTCAGCTTTAGCATCATTCCTTCCAAAGAACATCCAGGACCAATCTCCTTTAGAATGGACTGGTTGGATCTCCTTGCAGTCCAAGGGAATCTCAAGAGTCTTCTCCAACACCACAGTTCAAAAGCATCAATTCTTTGGTGCTCAGCTCTCTTCACAGTCCAACTCTCACATCCATACATGACCACTGGAAAAACCATAGCCTTAACTAGATGGACCTTTATTGACAAACTAATGTCTCTGCTTTTGAAGATGATATCTGGGTTGGTCATAACCTTCCTTCCAAGGAGTAGGCATCTTTTAATTTCTTGGCTGCAGTCACCATCTGTGGTGATTTTGGAGCCCCCCCCCCCAAATAAAGTCTGACACTGTTTCCACTGTTTCTCCATCTATTTCCCATGAAGTGGGACCAGATGCCATGATCTTTGTTTTCTGAATGTTGAGCTTTAAGCCAACTTTTTCACTCTCCTCTCTCACTTTCATCAAGAGGCTTTTTAGTTCCTCTTCACTTTCTGCCATAAGGGTGGTGTCATCTGCCTCTCTGAGGTTATTGATATTTCTCCCAGCAATCTTGATTCCAGCTTGTGTTTCTTCCAGCCCAGCGTTTCTCATGATGTATTCTGCATGTAAATTAAATAAGCAGGGTGACAATATACAGCCTTGCCATATTCCTTTTCCTATTTGGAACCAGTCTATTGTTCCATGTCCAGTTCTAACTGTTGCTTCCTGACCTGCGTATGTAAGGTTAGGTTGTTTATTTGAGATTTTTCCTATTTCCTGAGGTAAGTTTGTATCACTATAAACTTCCTTCTTGGAACCATGTTTTCTGCATTTCATAGGTTTTTGATTAGCATGTTTTCATTTTCACTTGTCTTTAGGTATTTTTTAATTTGCTCTTTCATATCTTAAGTGATCCATTGGTATTTGTAGCTTATTATATAACCTCCACATGTTTGTGTGTTTTACAGGTTTTTTTTTTTTTTTCTTCATGCAATTGATTCCTAATCTTATAGTGTTATGGTTGGAGAAGATATCTTCTTAAATTTACCAAGGCTTGCTTTGTGGCCCAACATGTTATTTGCCCTGGAGAATGTTCTAAGTGCACTTGAGAAGAATGCATATTCTGCTGCTTTTGGATGGAATGAATATCTGTTAAGTCCATTTAGTCTAATATGTCTGGAGAAGACAATGGCACCCCACTCCAGTACTCTTGCCTGAAAAATCCCATGGGCAGAGGAGTCTGGTAGGCTGCAGTCCATGGAGTCACTAAGAGTTGGACACGACTTCACTTTCACTTTCACTTTTCACTTTCATGCATTGGAGAAGGAAATGGCAACCCACTCCAGTGTTCTTGCCTGGAGAATCCCAGGGATGGGGGAACCTGGTGGTCTGCCGTCTATGGGGTCGCACAGAATCGGACACGACTGAGGTGACTTAGCAGTAGCAGTCTAATATGTCATTTAAGACCTTTGTTTCCTTATTGACTTTCTGTCTGGATGATCTGCCCATTGATGTAAGTGGAGTGTTAATGTCCCTCAGTATTATTTTGTTACCGTCAATTTCTCCTTTTGTGGCTGTAAGCATTTGCCTTATATATTGAGGTGCTCCTACCTTGGGTGCATGTATATTTACAATTGTCCTATTCATTGGATTAATTCCTTGATCATTAGATAGTGTCTTTCTCTGTCTCTTATTACAGTCTTTATTTTAAAGTCTATTTTGTCTGACATGCATGTACAATTGATGTAATGGTGAGCTTTCCCGTTAATAATTTTCTTGTTTGTAGTTGTGGCCTTTTCTTTTCCACCTAGCGAAGTTCCTTTAGCATTTGTTGTAAAGCTCATTTGGTGGTGCTAAATTCTCTTTTTTGCTTGTCTATAAAGCTTTTGATTTCCCCACTGAATATAAATGAGAGCTTTGCTGGGTAGCATATTTTTGGTTGTAGGTTCTTTCCATCACTTTAAATATATCATGCCTCTTCCTTCTGGTCTGCAGAGATTCTGCTGAAAAATCATCTGATAACCTTATTCCCTTGTATTCCCTTGTATGTTATTTTGTTATTTGTTTCTTTCCCCTTGTTGCTTTTAATATTTCTCTTTGTTTTAATTTCTTAACTTGATTAATATCTTAGTGTGTTCCTTCTTTAGTTTATACTGTATGCGACTCTCTGTGCACCTTGGACTTGAGTGTTTCATTCTCCATGTTAGGGAAGTTTTCAGCTATTACCTCTTCAAATATTTTTCAGACCCTTTGTCTCATCACCTTCTGGACCCTATAATGTGAATGTTGGTATGTTTTATATTGTACCGTGTGTCCTTACACTGCCCTCATTTCTTTTTATTCTTCTTTCACCCCCTGTTGTGCAGCAGTAATTTCTACCAATCTGTCTTCCAGCTCATTTATTCATTCTTCTGCCTCATTCTACCCTTGATTCCTTATAATGTATTTTTCACTTGTTATTATATTGTTCATCTCTGTTCTTTAAAGATTGTAGCCTCTTTATTAAAGCTTCTTGTATTCTCTCAGTCTTTGCCTCTATTCTTTCTCTGAGATCTTGGATCATCACTACTATTACTCCTCTAAATTCTTTTTCAGCTAGATCACCTATCTCTACTTCGCTTATTCTTCTGGAGTTATATATTGTTCTTTTGTTTGGAACATATATCTCTGCTGTCTCATTCTGTGAGAAAATTTCTGTGTTTGTGGTCTCTGTTCCTCAGGATGCAAGGTTGTAGTTCCTCTTGCTTCTGGTGTCTGTGCCCTGGTGAGTGAGGCTAGTCTAAAAGGCCTGTGCAGGCTTCATACTGGGAGAGACTGGTGCTTGCCAACTGGTGGGTGGACCTGGTTCTTGTTCTTCTAGTGGGTAGGGCCATGTCAAGGAGTGTGCTTATAGGTGGCTGTTGGCTCAGGATGAATTCAGGTAACCTATCCACTGATGGGAGAACCTCTTGATGAGAGTGAGGGGAGTGAAAAAGCTGGCTTAAAACTCAACATTCAAAATACTAAGATTATGGCATCTGGTCTCATCACTTCATGGCAAGTAGATGGGGAAACAATGAAAACAGTGACAGACTTTATTTTCTTAGGCTCCAAATCTTTGCAGATGGTGACTGCAGCCATGAAATTAAAAGGCACTTGCTCCTTGGAAGAAAAGTTATGACAAACCTAGATAGCATGTTATAAAGCAGAGACATTACTTTGCTGACAAAGGTCCACCTAGTCAAAGCTATGGTCTTCCAGTAGTCATGTATGGATGTGAGAGTTGGACCACAAAGTAGGCTGAGCACTGAAGAATTGATGCTTTTGAACTGTGGAGCTGGAGAAGACTCTTGACAGTCCCTTGGACTTCAAGGAGATAAAATCAGTCAATCCTGAATATTCATCAGAGGGACTGATGCTGAAGTTCCAATACGTTGGTCACCTGATGTGAAAAACTGACTCACTGAAAAAGACCTGATGTTGGAAAGATTGAAGACAAAAGGAGAAGGAAATGACAGAGAGTAAGATGGTTAAATAGCATTACTGACTCAGTGGACATGAATTTGAGCAAACTCAGGGAGAGAGTGAAGGACAAGGAAGTCTGACTGCAGTCCATGGGGTTGCAAAGAGTTAGACACAACTTAGGGACTGAACAACTGCTGATGGGTGGGGCTGTGTCCCCACTCTATTGGATATTTGGCCTGAGGCATCCAGCTCTGGAGTCTAGAGGCTGTTGGGTGGGGCCAGGTCTCACTGGCTAAATGGAGCCCTCCAGGATGGCTCATGTCAATGAATAGTCCCTTGGACCTCTGCCACCAGTGTTCTTGTCCCACAATAAGCCATCCACTGCCTCCCCAGGAGTCCCTCCAAGATCCACAGATAGGTCTGGCCCTGACTCTTGTGGTTTTCCCTGGGTCCCAAAGCATGTGAAACTTTATACACACCCTCAGAGGCAGAGTTTCTGTTTTCACCAGCTCTGTAGAGTTCCTGCACATAAGCCCTGTTGGCATTCACAGCTAAGTGCTCTGGGGGCTTCTCCTCCTAATGCCAGACCCCCAGGCTGGGTAGCCTGATGTGGGGGCTCAGAAGTCTGCCTCCCATGGAAAAACCTCTCTGCTATGATTACTTTCCATTTGGGGTGTTGCTCACCCAGTGGGTATGGGGTTTGATTATATTGAGAAAGTGCCCCTGCTATCATCTCTTGTGGCCTCTTGCTTTGGATGTAGAATATCTTTTTTTTTTGGTAGGGTTGAGTCTTTTTTGTCAGTCATTATTTGGCAATTTGTTGTGATTTTGATGTTTTTGTGACAAGAGGTGAGCTCAAGTCCTTCTATTTCACCATCTTGTCTTTCTTCCATGACCTGTCCTTGATTTTCATTGAACTGTCACCATGGAGACTGAATGAGATAGATGCTTATCTGCTGATATACAAAAGAACATTTTACTTTTACCTTCCTTAGTCTTAATTCATTTTTCCTATGCCTAGTTTCTCCCTTGCTGAGTTTATTTCCTATTTCCCATCTCAATCTCTGGACTAGGCAGTGTAGTGTTTGGACTATTTGTGTGGCTCAGCAGAGGCATCCTCAGGTCTCAGTACTGAACACCTGATCTTATACACCAGATCCCCTTGTTGTTTAAGGCACTTTGCTCTCACTGAAGTTGAACACTTGTCTGGGAGCACCCTCCATTGGCCCCTGCTTTTGTGGAGAAACATTACAGATAGTTGAATGTCTGATAATACAAGGATAAAGAGGGCAGAGTCCTTATTCTTTTAGGCCTTTGCCATTTAGTGATGGAAACAGATGCAGCCTCAAGTAATACTTAGAAGAATTGGGTAAAAAGACAGGGACACTGGAGTGACTAAATTCAAACTAGAAATACTGGGATTGAAGTATTTTATCCATGTACATTCTAGTGGAGAGGCTTAAAAGAATATCTCCATCTAAACCAGCAGCACAGATCTGGTGGAGGTTCTCTTTTAGAACCCAACCACAAGTATGGTCTTCCTTAATCAAATCTGTGATCAGAGCACAGAAAATACTACATTTGAAATTCATTTCTCTGAATGCTTGGAAATGGTTTTGTTGTATTAGTGGATTCAATAGATCAGTCTTTGGTTAAGTCTTCTGATATTAGTAGACAGCATGATTAAAGACCCTTTGGTCAGACCACCAGTGTTGGGATTCAAAATCTGCCGTGTACCCCCGTGTGACTTTCACCACATAATAATTTAAACTTCTTTGCTTCAGTTTTCTTATGTGTAAAAACTGGATCAAGAAACTATTTGATAGAGTGTTGTGAGAATTATGATCCTAAAGGAAATCAGTCCTGGGTGTTTATTGGAAGGGCTGATGTTGAAGCTGAAACTCCAATATTTTGGCCACTTGATGCAAAGAGCTGACTCATTTGAAAAGACCCTGATTCTGGGAAAGAAGATGGAAGTCAGGAGGAAAAAGGAACAACAGAGGATGAGATGGTTGGATGGCATCACAACTCAATGGACATGAGTTTAGGTAAACTCCAGGAGTTGTTGATGGGCAGGGAGGCCTGGTGTGCTGCATTTCATGGGGTCACAAAGGGTCGGATACTTGTGAGAATTAAATGTTAATGCTTGTCATATGCCCAAAACAGTGCCTGGCACCTAGTAAAGTTCTTGATAATTGTTATCTCTTATTAATATTTATTTGTGATACCTTATAAAATTAATTTATTCTTTCAAGCAGTATACTATAAGAACCAATGATTTTATCTTTATAAAAATCACATTAATAATTATAATTTCTTTTTTGTATAGTGACTCAGTCCCAATAAATCTCTTCATCTTTTTGTTGTAAATAACATGTGACTAGATTTCCATCAATAGACTATTTCTAGAGACGCCAATGTCTCAGAATTCATTCTATTGTTTCAAAACGGGAAGCAACTTTGATGGACTATCTTTCTTTCCTTTACTTAAAAAGTATTTTTCTACTGTTATTATAGAACTTGGGTGTTTTTATTTTTCTACTCTCAAATTTTTCTGACTTTAAAAAATAAGAATAAATGCACACCACAAAACACTGCAAAGCTCTCAAATTCATTTGCTGTTCATATGCTTTTCTTAAACATGTTCAGTTTTGATTTTCCTCAGCACCTTGAGTGTGAGAGATGGATGGCTAGTGTCTGGAATCTTCTGACCTAGGTTAAAAGGCCTCAAGAGGCACGAACAGACTAGACTCATAGATATCATAAAGTACTCATATTATAGCTACCTCATCACTTCTCCATGCAATAGACCCTTAAAAAGGTCAACATAACAACTTTATGTAGGCCTCATAAACAGCATCCTTCTCTCCTGGCATAAAAATAACCACACTTTTAGAAAACATTTTTGAAAGAAAAAGATGGATTTAGAGATTAGGAGTATTTATCTCAGAGACAATTCCTAGGGAAGGCTTCAAGTTTATGAAGGGTTATTATTGCAGAGAATAGGGACCAGCTGTTCTCCATCTCTCAAGAATCCCAAAGAGAGGGCTAAGCCTCAGCATGAAATAATTAGGTTGGTATGAAGAGGAATTTCCTGATGGTGAGAGTAAAACATTGAAAGGAATACCTTAAAATCTGAAAGAACTCCAAAAGCAGAATGATTCTCCTGGAGCACTCTCCACATCTGAAATCTACTAAAGCCTTAAGCTTTCCAGAAGTGTGAAATAACACATCTACATTCCTCAACAGGCATTCCTAACATGCTAAAGGATCACATGTGTTGGCGGTGTGTTTGGTATATATTTTCTATAGATGGTCTGCAGTTTGTACTTTGCTTTCTCACGTGGTTCCAGTGATATAGTCTGGGAGGTAGAATTGTGTCATCTTTGAAATCAGACATACCTGGCAGGCATCCACGTTCTACTGTTTTGATTCAGAGGCCTCACTGTGTGGTGTTTGACAAGTTGCTTCATCCCTCTGAGACTTAATCTTAATAAAGGAGGATGTGTGTGTGTGTTAGTTGTTCAGTTGTGTTTGACTCTGCAATCCCATGAACTGTAGCCCACAAGGCTGCTCTGTCCATGGGATTCTCCAGGTAAGAATACTGCAGTGGCTAGCCATTTCCTCCTCCAAATATAGGAGGACAGTTAAGGAAAAAAAACTAATCATTGTATTTAGGTCACAGATAAAATGCTAGCACATAGTATTTAACATCTATTAGTTAAAGTATACTAAAGTATGAAAGTGAAAATGTTAGTCACTCAGTCATGTCCAACTCTTTGCAGTCTCATCAACTGTAGCCCACCAGGCTCCTCTGTCCATGGAATTCTCCAGGCAAGAATAATACTGAGTGACCATTCTCTTCTCCAGGGGATCTTTCCAACCCAGGGATGGAACCCAGGTATCCCACATTGCAGGGGGATTCTTTACCATCCGAGCCACAGGGAAGCCTGTATTTATGTATGCAGATATACATATGCATACATTAAGTAGGAGTATTTTGTAGAAAAAAAAAATCCTTATAGGAGACAAAACTCCTTAAGTAGATGCATAAGTACACAGTACCTGACATTAAAGTCTTTGTCCTACAAAAATGTCACAGATTCATTTTAAAAGCAAAATACCACCTGGAAATTTTAAAATTTTCTCAATTCTTGGTCAAAGAGAAAAACTAAAGTAAAATGTCAAAATATCTAGAAAATATCATTAATTAAAACATTAAATGTCAGGACCCATGGGATACAGCTAAAACCATGCTTAGAGGAAAAACACAACCTTCAGTGTTTTTACAGATGAAGGAGACTAAATGAATTAAGCATCAGTTCACAAAATTAGTCAAAGACAAGACAGTAAACCTAAAGAAAAATTGAATGAAAGAATTCACAAAGCGAATTCAAAAGCAAAAATTAATGAAACGCAAAACAGAAAAGACATAAGCCTGAAAAATTAATTCAAGAACTAGTTCTTTGAAAAGCTAGTTAAAAGGAGAAAAGCACAAAATAAGAAATAAGGATGGGTAAATGTTAACTTGTACAGACTGTTTTTTAAATCTTTATAGTCTCAATTTTTCCCATGAGCACCACCCAAGCGCCAACAAGTCCCAGAGCAAGATACACCACACAAACTCTCCAGCAACATAAGAACGTGCCCCTGAGCTTCAATATACAGGCAACTCAAATACTCCAAAACCATCGATGACCTGTCTCTTATACACATCTGATGGGTAAATGTTAACTTGTACAGACTGTTTTTTAAATCTTTATAGTCTCAATTTTTCCCACTTGCAAAAATGGGGATGTTCATAATAATGGCTTCATAGACTCATGGTGAGAACAAGGAAACTAATCCTTAAAAAGGATTTATCAGAATATCCTGGAATGAGATAAAGTTTCAAAAAATGATAGTTCGTATTTTTATTATTAAAATTTTTCTTCTCCCCCAACCCCCAAAAAAGAATGAATAAATGATGATAGATAAAGAGGAAATGGAAATAATTGATTCTTGTTTAACTCAAAACTGAAGTGAAATGGAATAATTTTTAGAAATAGGTAAATTGCTAAAACCATGCTCAGAAGAAGGCCATTTATTCAGAGTTCATTTACAATACAAGAGATTGATGAAATATGTTTAAAGCACTAATGATTCCTTATGACAACACTAGAATTTAGATACAATTATAGGAGGGAGGTTGAAAAGATGGCGGCGGAATAGGACGGGGAGGACACTTTCTCCCTCACTACTTCATCAAAAGAACACTTCAGCACGGAATAAACTCCACAA
>SJYC01034406.1:0-11978 GCA_006408675.1 Madoqua kirkii
GACTGAGCGACTTCCCTTTCACTTTTCACTTTCATGCATTGGAGAAGGCAATGGCAACCCACTCCAGTATTCTTGCCTGGAGAATCCCAGGGACGGTGGAGCCTGGTGGGCTTCTGTCTGTGGGGTCGCACAGAGTCGGACACGACTGAAGTGACTTAGCAGCAGCAGTAGGGACTGAACCAATAGAGAAAACAATACTATTCTCATAAAATTGTATTTTTTCCTCAGAAAGTTACACTTATTTCATAAAATTGTGACTATTATAAGATGCAATGGTTCTATTAACTTCTGTTTTTTAAATTCATGTATTTTTAGGTGTCCAGCATGATGATTTGTTATTTGTATACACTGCAAAATGATCAGGACAGTAAGTCTGGTTACCAACCATCCCATACAAAGTTACACAATTTCTTTTTTCTCTTGATGAAAACTTTTAAGATTTACTCCCTTGGCAACTTTCAAATATACACCACAGTATTGTTATAGACTATAGGCACCATTTGTATATTACATTTCCTTAACATTTTTTATTTGCGAGTTAGTACCTCTTTAGCAGGTCACCCATTTGCCCACTTCCAATCTCCCTCCACTTTGGCAGTCATCTGAGTTGTTTTTATTTTATTTTTTAATGAATTTGGCTTGTTCATTTGTGTTGTGTTTTAGATTCTACATATAAGATCACACAGTGTATCTCTTTCTCTGTCTGACTTATATATACACGCTGTCCTCAAATAGTGACAGTTTTACTTGTTTCTTTTCAGTTTGGATGCCTTTTACTTATTTTCTTGCCTTATTGCTCTCACTAGGACTTCTAATACTACGTTAAATAAAAGTGATGAGAGTGGTGAATCCAGCTAACAGTTTGTTAGTTTTGGTTATTTTGTCAAAGAATGGGTTTTTAGGTTCATTGATCTCTTCTGTTGCCTTTTTAGTCTCTTCTGCTCTGATCATTTTTATTTCCCTCTTTCCACTTACTTTGGGCTTTGTTCTTCTTTACTAGCTCCTTTGAAAAGTGGAGAGCATTAGTTGCTTAGTTTTGTCTGACTCTTTACGACCCCATGGACGTAGCCCGTCAGGCTCCTTATGTCCATGGAATTCTCCAGGCAAGAATACTGGAGTGGGTTGCCTTTCCCTTCTCCAGGGGAACTTCCCAATGCAGGGATGGAACCTGAGTCTCCTGCATTGCAGGCAGATTCTTTACCACACGAACCAGCAATGAAGCCTAGTTCCTCTAGGTGTAAAGTTAGATGGGTTGAGATTTTTCTTTTTTCTTGAGGTAGACTAGTATGACTATACATTCCTCTTAGAACTGCTTTTGGAAATGGCAACCCACTCCAATATTCTTGCCTGGAAAATTCCATGGACGGAGGAGCCTTGTAGGCTACAGTCCATGGGGTTGCAAAGAGTCGGATACGACTGAGCGACTTCGCTTTTTCACTTTATATTTTGGTACATTGTGTCTCAAGGTATTTTTTAATTTTTCTTTTGATTTCTTGACCCATTGGTTGTTTAATTGCATGTTGTTTAATCTTCACACATTTATGAGTTTTTCAGTTTTCTCATAACATGTAGATGAGCTATTCATTTATGTAAGTGGGTTATTAAAGTTCTGTAATATTATTGTATTGCCATCAGTTTCTCCCTTTCTCTCACAGGTGTGTTAATATCTGTGGTGCTTTTATGTTGGGTGCATGTATATTTACAAATATATAGTCTTTTTAGATTGACCCCTTTATTATTATTATGTGTGTGTGTGTGTGTGTGTGTGTGTGTGTGTGTGTGTGTGTGTGTTGCTCAGTCTTGTCCAACTCTTTGTGACCCCATGGACTGTAGCGCACTGGACTTCTCTGTACATGGGATTTTCCAGGCAGGAATACTGGAGTGGGTTGCCATTCACTCTCCAGGGGATCTTTCTGACCCAGGAAAAAAAAAAAAAATACAATTATAAAGGTAAGAAAAAAAGGAGACAGAAATTTAAAAGAAAGAGGTAAAATTAATGTTTACAAGCAATAATTTATATATTAAAACCTAAGAGAATCAATTAAAACATTCCTATTGACCATAAAGAAAATTGGTAAGTTGTCTGTATATAAAACTCATGTAAAAAGTATGGTGGGAAAAACATATTAATAATAACAATGAATAAATATTTTAAAAAGGAATAATCTTAAGAAATGTGTAAGAATTTTATGAAGAAAATTATAACACACAAAAGAAGGCTTGAATAAATGGAAAAGTACCTGCTATTCTTGGAAGGAATATTAAAAAGAAGAGACATTACTGACAAAGGTCTGTATAGTCAAAGCTATGGCCTTTCCAGTAGTCAGGTAAGGATGTGAGAGTTGAACTATAAAGAAAGCTGAGTGCTGAAGAATTGATGTTTTTGAACTGTGGTGTTGGAGAAGACTCTTGAGAGTCTCTGGGACAGCAAGGAAATAAAACACATCAACCCTAAAGGAAATCAGTCCTGAATGTTCATAGGAAGGACTGATGCTGAAGCTGAAGCTCCAATACTTTGGCCACTGGATACGAAGAACTGACTCATTGGAAAAGACCCTTATGTTGGGAAAGATTGAAGGCAGGTGGAGTAGAGGATGACAGAGGATGAGTTGGTTGGATGGCATCACCGACTCGATGGACATGAGTTTGAGCAAGCTCCAGGAGATGGTGATGGACAAGGAAGTCTGGTGTGCTGCAGTCCAGGGGTCGTAAAGAGTCGGACACGACTGAATAACTAAGCTGAACTGATTCTTGAAAGGGAAGACTGAAAATTACAGTGTTTCTTGTATCTCCAAATTAATCACTCTACTTAATGTAAGTCAATTAAAAATAATAACAAGTTTTTCCTTTTCTTTCCTTTACTGTTTTTGAACTAAGTGATTTGAAAATTTAAGAGGAAAATTAAGCATGCCATAAGAATAAAAATAATTCTGAAAATAAGAGTAATGAAGAGGAATGAGATGCAGATTTTAAAACATTTTAAAGCTAGAATTTTTATGTTTTTAATTTTTATTTTATATTGGGGTATAGATTTACAATGTTGTCTTAGTTTTAGATGTATAGCAAAGTGTTTCAGTTATATATACACATGTATTCATCCTTTTTTAGATTGTTTTCCCATATAGGTTATTTTCAGAATATTGAAGAGAGTTCTCTGTGCTATACAGTAGGTCCTTGTTGATTATCTATTTTATGTATAGTAGTATGAAAATATTAATCCCAAATTCCTAATGTGCTCCTGCTTCCTCACTGTTCCCCTTAGGTAATAAGTTTGTTTTTGAAGTTTATGAGCTTCTATCTGGTTTGTAAATATGTTCATTTGTGTCATATTTTGGATTCCACATATAAGTGATATCATATACTTGTCTCTCTCTGACTTACTTAGCATGAATCTCTAGGTCCACTCATGTTGCTGCAAATGGCATTGTTTCATTGTTTTTAATGGATGAGTAATTTTCCATTGTATATATGTACCTCATCTTCTCTATCGATTCCTCTGTCAATGGACATTTAGGTTGATTTCATGCCTGGCTACTGTAAATAGTCTGTCTACAATGCGGGAGACCTGGGTTCAATCCCTGGGTTGGGAAGATCTCCTGGAGAAGGAAAAGGCAATCCACTCCAGTACTACTGCCTGGAAAATCTCATGGACAAAGGAGCCTGGTAGGCTACATACAGTCCATGGGGTCACAAAGAGTCAGACAAGACTGAGCGATTTCACTTTCACTATAGTGATGTACTGAACATTGGGGTGCACATATCTTTTCAGGTTTTCTCCAGGTTGACATCCAGGAGTGGGCTTGCAGAGTCATATGATACGGTAGTGCTAGTTTTAGTTTTTTAAGGAACCTCCATATTGTTCTCCATAGTGACTATACCAAGTTACATCCCCACCAGCAATGTATTCTCCATACCCTTTCCAGCACTTATTGCTTGTAGACTGTAGAACTTTTAATGATGGACATTCTGAATGGTGTGAGGTGATATCTCATGGTAGTTTTGATTTGCATTTCTCTAACAATTAGTAATGTTTAGCATCCTTTCATATGTTTTTTATCCATCTGTATGTCTTTTTTGGAGAAAGGTCTATTTAGATATTCTACCCAGGTTCTACCCAAGGTTGTTTGTTTTTCTGATATTGAGCCACATAAGCTGTTTATATATTTTGGAGATTAATCCCTTGTTGGTTGTAAAGCTGGGGTATTCAAACCAGTTTGTTATTAGGTTATGAAGAGGCAGATCATTAGTAAAAGCTAGCAAGTCAATAGATTCAGTTTTAGATCTTGACAGAAGTTTGGGTTACAAAGGTGTACGTATTTGTCAAAGCTGAATGAACGTATGGTTAAGATTTGTACATTTCTTGCACATTGTATGTGAAGTTTATTTTGAAAGAAAAAAATCCACTAAAATGTATTAGACTTTAGTCCAAAGGCACGCTTACTAAAATATTTGGTTTATGTTTAATTTTTTTTAATTGAAGTATAGATTTACAATGTTGTGTTAGTTTCTGATGTACAGCAAAGTGATTCAGAAGCATATATATATATATATATATGTAATTTTTCAGATTATTTCCCATTATAGTTTATTACAAGATATTGAATATAAATATTGAATATATTGAATATAGTTCCCTGTGCTACACAGTAGTACCTTGTTGTTAAAGCATTTGGAGCAAAGTGCACTGATTGATATCTGCAATTTATTTTGAAACAAATCAGAAAATGAGATGGATTGATGATTGACTAGCAGATTGCAAAAATAAAAATTTTGTAATTAGTAACATTATCTCAACATTGACATGAGCTTAAAATTTTCATCATGTATAGTATATATAGAGATTTAGAATTAACCAAAGAAACTGTAGGATCTTTAGAGCATAACTTTCATTATAGAATGAAAGACTTCTGTCTCCGTAATAGTTTCAAGAACTAGAATGCCAGTGGGAAGGGTTGGTTGTGGGGAGCAGAGTTGCTCCTGGGGTGAATTTCCCAGATTGTCTAGTGTGTCCTGGTGTCCTGACCTGTAAGGACATGAAAATTGGCTCCACTTCCTGTGAGAGTTCTCGCTGGGCAGAAGCTTTCCAGCCAGGAGCCAGGTGGATTAGCAAGCAGCAGTCTAATCCCCAGGGTCTACACGTATTAAAAGGTCTAGGAGAAAAATTTCACTGTATCAGAGTGGTTCTGCTGTTCAAGCATGGTGCCTATTCACTCCTTTCAGTATTTTATTAAGTGGCTCTTTTTTACCTTAAAAGAAGTTTTATCAGTTTATTCAGGAGTTTTGTGTAGTTCATAAAGTGCTATTATTTAACTGTTTGTCTTCTGATGTTTTACACTACTCAAGCTATATTTATATTTCTCAAAGACTGCATGGAGTGGGTGTTTTGGAAGGAGCATTGTTCTGCTGTTCTGTGTAGAGTCTGGAAACAGTGGGGTTCCAGGGAACTCAGCCCAGTTCCTGGCAGTTGTTACTTTGCTGCCAGGTGGAAACAATCAGGTATTTTCAACCTCAAAGACATGCCTAGACTGATGGGTAAAATGGGGCTCTTTTAGTTGCAGTTGGACGTGGGAAAGGGTGTATACATTTTGGTGGGAAATATATTTTCAGAAATTTGAATTTATGAGGACCTTATAGTTTTGGGCTTCCCCGGTGGCTCAGATGGTAAAGAATCTTCCTGCAATGCGGGAGACATGGGTTCAATCCCTGGGTTGGTAAAATCCCCTGGAGAAGGGCATAGCAACCCACTCCAATATTCTTGCCTGGAGAATCCCATGGACAGAGGATCCTGGTGGGCCGCAGTTTATGGGGTCGCATAGAGTCAGATACAACTGAGTGACTAAGCACAGCACATAGTATAGTTTTGAGGGCTCTCAGTGAGGGAGAATTCTTAAAACATTGTACAACATATGATTTCAACTGAATATATCTTCTCAACATTTCTTCATTGAAAATATTATATCTTATGCCACCCTTTTGTCTCTTGAAAACTTTCCATTTGAAATATGGAAATGTTAGTGCAAAGTTTCTGAGAAAATCCTTTCTTGTCTTCTGATTTAAATGTACTTCACTGACAACACTGTGGGCTTTTTAAACCTTTTGCCTGCCTGAGCCCTATTGGAAACAAGCATTGGAAAGCTTTCAGTGATGAAGGTCACCCAGCTCTTACACATAGTTCCCAGTGGGCATTATTTCCATGAGGTGTGAGGTATATAATTAGCAGAGAGTCAGCAAATAAGATTTTAAAGAATGTGATTATGGAAGCAGAAGAGTCATTTCAGGCAAGTTTGTAATATGTGTTTCAGGAAAGGAGCAGAAGTCAACCAGTGAGGGCTTGGACCACAGCCCTGATTCCAGCTGCCTTAATACCCTCGTTAGAAATTCAGATTTCAAGCTCCAAAGCTCCAGGTCTCATGTGCATTTCCTTGTCAACAGGTGCTGTGCTAAGTGTCTGGCTTGCCCTACCACTCAATTCTTGTAGGTCTTATCTTCATTTTACAGATAAGAAACTGAGGCCAAGAGAGTTAATCGTGCCAAAGTGTAATTTTCAAAAAGATAAAATCAGAACTCATGGGCAAATATGAAAAGGAAAGGAAAGGAAAAGGTTAGTTGTTCAGTTGTGTCTGACTCTTTGCGACCCCATGGACGGTAGCCTGCCAGGTTCCTCTCTCCATGGGATTCTCCAGACAAGAGTATTAGAGTGGATTGCATGCCCTTCTCCAGGGGATCTTCACGAACCAGGAGTCAAACCTGGGTCTCCCACAGTGCAGGCAGATTCCTTACCATCTGAGCCACCAGGGAAGCCCTAATATAAAAAGGGAAAGGTATCAAATATTTTATTAAATTTATTAGTTATGGAGGGGAAAAGATGTGATGAGTTCAAAGAGCTTGTAAGAAGCTAGTGTAGGACTTCCCTGGTGGCTCAGAGGTTAAAGCATCTGCCTGCAATGCAGGAGACCTGGGTCCGATCCCTGGGTCGGGAAGATTTCCTGAAGAAGGAAATGGCAACCCACTCCAGTATTCCTGCCTGGAGAATGCCATGGATGGAGGAGCCTGGGGGGCTACAGTTCAGTTTAGTTCAGGCGCTCAGTTGTGTTTGACTCTTTGCGACCCCATGAATCACAGCACGCCAGGCCTCCCTGTCCATCACCAACTCGCGGAGTTTACTTACACTCATGTCCATCGAGTAGGTGATGCCATCCAGCCATCTCATACTCTGTCGTCCCCTTCTCCTCTTGCCCCCAATCCCTCCCAGCATCAAAGTCTTTTCCAATGAGTCAACTCTTCGCATGAGGTGGCCAAAATACTGGAGTTTCAGCTTTAGCATTATTCTTTCCACAGAAATCCCAGGGCTGATCTCCTTCAGAATGGATTGGCTGGAACTCCTTGCAGTCCAAGGGACTCTCAAGAGTCTTTTCCAACACCACAGTTCAAAAGCATCAGTTCTTCAGCTCTCAGCCTTATTCACAGTCCAATACTCGCATCCATACATGACCACAGGAAAAACCATAGCCTTGACTAGACGGACCTTAGTCGGCAAAGTAATGTCTCTGCTTTTGAATATGCTATTTAGGTTGGTCATAACTTTTCTTCCAAGGAGTAAGCGTCTTTTAACTTCATGGCTGCAATCACCATCTGCAGTGATTTTGGAGCCCCCAAAAATAAAGTCTGACACTGTTTCCTCATCTATTTTCCATGAAGTAATGGGACTAGATGCCATGATCTTCGTTTTCTGAATGTTGAGCTTTAAGCCAACTTTTTCACTCTTCTTTCACTTTCATCAAGAGGCTTTTTAGTTCCTCTTCACTTTCTGCCATAAAGGTTGTGTCATCTGCATATCTGAGGTTATTGATATTTCTCCTGGCAATCTTGATTCCAGCTTGTGTTTCTTCCAGTCCAGTGTTCCTCATGATGTACTCTGCATAGAAGTTAAATAAGCAGGGTGACAATATGCAGTCTTGATGTACTCTTTTTCCTATTTGGAACCAGTCTGTTGTTCCATGTCCAGTTCTAACTGTTGCTTCCTGACCTGCATACACATTTCTCCAGAGGCAGGTCAGGTGGTCTTGTATTCCCATCTCTTTCAGATTTTCCACAGTTTATTGTGATCTAAACAGTCAAAGGCTTTGGCATTGTCAATAAAGCAGAAATAGATGTTTTTCTGGAACTCTCTTGCTTTTTGCATGATCCAGCGGATGTTGGCAATTTGATCTCTGGTTCCTCTGCCTTTTCTAAAACCAGCTTGAACATCAGGAAGTTCATGGTTCATGTATTGCTGAAGCCTGGCTTGGAGAATTTTGAGCATTACTTTACTAGCATGTGTTGCTGCTGCTACGTTGCTTCAGTCGTGTCCGACTGTGTGCAACCCCATAGACAGCAGCCCACCAGGCTCCCTGGTCCCTGGGATTCTCTAGGCAAGAACATTGGGTTGGGTTGCCATTGCATGTTTGATGAGTGCAATTGTGTGGTAGTTTGAGCATTCCTTTGCATTGCCTTTCTTTGGAATTGGAATGAAAACTGACCTTTTCCAGTCCTGTGGCCACTGCTGAGTTTTCCAAATTTGCTGGCATATTGAGTGCAGCACTTTCACAGCATCATCTTTCAGGATTTGAAAGAGCTCACCTGCAATTTCATCACCTCCACTAGCTTTGTTCATAGTGATGCTTTCTAAGGCCCACTTGAGTTCACATTCCAGGATGTCTGGCTTTAGATTAGTGATCACATCATCAGTCACATCCACAGCTGGGTATTGTTTTTGCTTTGGCTCCATTCTTTGGCTTCATTCTTTCTGGAGTGATTTCTCCACTGATCTCCAGTAGCATATTGGTCACCTATCAATCTGGGGAGTTTCTCTTCCAGTATCCTACCGTTTTGCCTTTTCATACTGTTCATGGCATTCTCAAGGCAAGAATACTGAAGTGGTTTGCCATTCCCTTCTCCAATGGACCACATTCTGTCAGACCTCTCCACCATGACCCGCCTGTCTTGGGTGGCCCCACTGGCATGGCTTAGTTTCATTGAGTTAGACAAGGCTGTGGTCCTAGTGTGATTAATTGACTAGTTTTCTGTGAGTATGGTTTCAATGTGTCTGCTGTCTGATGCCCTATTGCAACACCTACCATCCTACTTGGGTTTCTCTTACCTTGGGCATGGGGTATCTATTCATGGCTGCTCCAGCAAAGTGCAGCCGCTGCTCCTTACCTTGGATGAAGGATAGCTCTTCACCACTGCCCTTCCTGACCTTCAACGTGGGATAGCTCTTCTCGGCCCTCCTGCTCCCACGCAGCCACCGACCCTTGGAAGTGGGGTTGCTCCTCCTGGCCTCTGCCCCTGGCCTCAGACATGGGGTATCTCTTTCCGGGCATTCCTGCGCCGTCGCAGCCACTGCCCCTGAGCTCGGACACATGGTAACTCCTCTTGGCCACTGCCCTTCGGGCATGGGGTCCTCCTGGCTTCTGCCCCTGACCTTGGATGTAGGGTAGCTCCTCCTGGCCGCGCTTAGTGCGCTGGTCATAGCCGCCCGCACTTTGGGCTACAGTCCATGGGATGGCAGAGTTGGACCAACTGAGTGACTTCACTTTCACTTTCTAAAGAATTGTTAGGGTGAGATTGCAGAGTTAACATGTGAGATCTATTAATCACCCAGCCATGTTTGACTCTTTGTGATCCCACGGACTGTAGCCCACCAGGCTCCTCTCTCCATGGAATTCTCTAGGCAAAATGCTGGAATGAGTTGCCATTTCCTTCTCCAGGGGATCTTCCTGACCCAAGGATTGAACACTAGTCTCTTGCATTGCAGGCAGATTCTTTATCATCTGAGCCACCAGGGAAGCCCCTAGAGGTAGACACAGAACTATTTAATGTTCAGCTGGCCCTTGATTTGGGGGGTTATCTGTTTTACTGCATGGAAATTATTTGTATCTCTACTGGACAAAAAACTACAAGTAAATTTTTTTATGTATGGAAACTTTAATCAATAGTAAAAATGAGATGAACTAAGTACAGATCTTGACACTCCTTGGATGATCCTTTGTCCCCCTGTGATACTGAAAGAATCTGCCTCCACTTCTTTGCTTTCTTTCTGAGTTTGGAGAATTTTTCTGACAGTATCCTGCCCCCAGGTCCTGCAATATTAGTTAGAGGAGCAAAGATTTGAGCCCCTGTCACTGTATGAACCAGCCCTCGTAGTCAACCCTTTGTAGTGATTCAGCAATGTTAACTTGTTTTTTATTTGTAAAGAATGTTAGAATCTATCAGGTCTGTGCAGACAATTATCTCTCATAGCCAAGGCATCCTTAAAGCACAAAGTCTCTTTGGATGGCAAAAACCATCTGAATCAATCAATAAACATCAATCTAAACTAATAGCACCTTTTGTTTCCACATTAGTGGAGACAGCTGAGACTACAGATCTCAGGAACGTGCACATGGCAGTGAGAATGAAATTGAGCATCTTTTCATGTGCCTGATGGTCCTCTATACGTCTTTTTTGGAAAGATGCCTGATACTTCTTCAGCTCATTTTTAAATCAGTCTTTTTTTTTTTTTTGATATTGAGTTGTATGAGTTCATTTTCTATTTTGGATAGTAACCCTCTGATTACAAGGAAGCAAAGTATGGCCCAGGGAATATAGCTAATGTGTTTAATAACTATATATGGAGTATAATCTATAAAAATATTGAACCACTGTCATATACCTGAAGCATTATTTTAAGTAATAACCATACTCCAATTTAAAAAATGGCACTTAAATGACACCTATTTTTTTTTTTTTACTTCTGTCTGTATCTATATTAAAACATTTGAGAAACAAAGGTTTAGGCAGGAAGCATATTCTATAAACTGCTTTGCAAGGTAGGGATCTTAGTATCAGTGACTTGAAGTTTAGGGAATGTCTCTTGGAATAAGAAATAGATAAATAGATGCTCATATTTGGGCATTTCTCCTGCCAACCTTCTTTCTTGTTTTACAGTTGAAGTAGATAATAGAGGGTTTGAAGCTAATAATAGAGGGTTTCCAAACTGGGTTCCCAGAAAAGGGGCTCTCATGTAATCACTAAGCATGTCATGTCGCAGGATGAGTCATGAATACCAGGAAAATAGCATGAAGGTTAGAGATTGGGAGTCAGGAGGCTGCCCCTAAGTTAGGAAAAACAGAAAAGTCACTTCACTCTTCTGTATGTTAGCTTGTTTCTTCCTATATGTGTGATTGCAGCAGATGGGAGGTGTCTAAGCTTTGTAAGCACGGGGAACACTATGGTTACAGGAAACAAGAAAGAAACAGATGTGGAAGGCCCTGCCTCCTTGCTACCCCATTGCCTCTTTTCCTTAGGGGAAGAATCAGGGATGACGACAAGATCTGGAGGGCCCAGTGCAAGATGAAAATTCAGACATGCTGTTCAAAAAATTAAAGACTGGCATTAAATGTGCTATGAAATGTTTTCCTTTAAAAATACTTGATGACATTAAGTGTAAAGGTGTAGTTGTGGCATATGAGTATTAGCATAAATTTACAAACTGCAAAAAATATTTCAAGTGCCATAATTTTATGTAATATAATATATAATAACACTTTAATAATTTCATATCTTTATTGACCATAAGATTATTTTGGCTCACTTTTCTGCAAATTATACATTTGATCATCAGAATTTATATTTTAAGCAATTTCATTTACTATAAAATTGACAGCAATGTTATTCACTCTTGACAAATGCAAGGTTGCAAATAACTTTTGATAATTTTAAAAAATATCTTTCTGCCAGTGTAACTGTTACTGGAGAATACGAAGAGTATTTGATAGGTGGTGACAGTATTAGGACACATTTCTGATAAATTTATATACAAACCCATCAAAACATAAATTTTAGTACATCTGGAGCTGATTTTCTAGAAAAAGAATAAAGATTTAACTCTCCATACAAATCAATTCTGTGTAAGTCTAAATTTAATTTTAAATGTATATTTATACAATGGCATTTCA